>CM049569.1:585000-884365 GCA_027123335.1 Amphiprion clarkii
TATTTTAAGCAGATAAAAATCAAAATTTTACAAACATTTTTGGCATTGTTTTCAAAATTTTTACTTTTTTAAAATGTTGCCGTATTTGCATTTTTTAACAACATTTTTTGGAACTCTTGCTGCAAGATGTCCCTTTTTTTACAGTGTTGTTACAAACATATTTAACACATTACACCTTAAACACATCTTTGCAAACATGTCTGATTCCTTTAGCATTAACACCAACAAGTGAGCAGAAGTTCAACATAATTAGTCGTCCCTTCACCATTCTTTGATTTCTGCATCCTCGCATTAACTTGCTGTAAAATGTCAGTCTTTTTCACACAGTTTTGCATGTGGTGTAAATGTGAGGGAATGCCCAGTGTATACTACAGAGGAGCTAGTGTTTCTTTCATAGTAAAGTAAGACAACAGTTGTGTCATGTACTTGTTACTATCTTGTATTAGATCATGAATTTGAAAGCGAAACCTCAACTGCGTGTCAAACTGAGGCTTCATTTAACCAACCTGACTCTGTTTTTTGTGTACATCTTGTTAATTATTCGTAATTATGTGTTTTTGTGCTTCTATCAACGTGTGTTGGGGTCGGACTGGCTGTATGTGTGCTCCTGTTGCTGGTGTCAGGTAGTTCCCAGTACTGTGGGTAGCTGGCATGCTGTGCGTCAGTGATCAGACTGATCAAAGACAACTAGAGAAGAACAGGCAGAGCTGCCAGCTGCTATCAGCCTGCCTCCCTCTGACGGCCGTGGACAGGCTTCACCGATCCGCTGTGATGAAATCGCAGTTTAGCCCAGGTGATTTAGGGAGCCGCAGTTTGGCCATGATTACAGGTAATCTCACCTGATGCCTCATCCTGTCTTAGCTACATTGTTGTGGGTTTGCCGAGGCCGGTGGGAAACATTTCATGAGCAGCGTTGTGGGAGTACCAATGTTTCTGTGACTTAAAGTAAAGAATCTCTATATTGCTGCCGTGCGACATTCCCTCAAGCAGTTTCTGTTTCCTGCACATAAACCCATCAACACGGTGGATCCTTTCCAAAATTATAATAGGACAATCTCTCTGAGCTGATGGCCACCTGGAGTTACTGTACACACACTGTCTACATCAGAATCTACATTACATCTTCATATTTTTGTAGAGTGTCTGTAATACAATATAGTAACGTAACTAATCTAGCTTTGGTCTCTATAGAGCAATAATTAACATAGTCTGTACCAATTATCATATTTCTATGATTATGTAAAATAAGATAAGATGGAACTTTGTTGATCCTGAAAGAACATTCATGTGAAAGGGAAAAAGCACAACATGAGAATAATTGCAGTACTGATTAGAAAAGCAATAAAATATTAAATATTAAAAGCAACCTGGAAATCTGACTAGAATGGAAAAGCAAGAAGTAATACTAACAAAAATTTGGAAATCTTAAAGTGATATTTCACATGATAATAAAATAGTGTACATGAATATGTAATATTGGCAGGAAGTTGAAATATTATGGACAGAAAAGCAAGATACAAAATATTAAAAGCGACCTGGAAATATGACTTTAGTGGAAAAGTAGGAAGTAATACTGGCAAAATTTGTGAAGTACTAAAGTGATATTACTCATGGTAAGAAAATGTTATATGAAAATGAAATATTGCAATAATCTTGCCCATTTAATTGAAATGGTGCACAAGAAAACAAAATACTGCATATGAAATTGAAATATTACACATGAAAATAAAATGCTGCACATGAAATTGAAATATTACACATGAAAATAAAATGCTGCACATGACATTGAAATATTATGATGTCATTTAACTTGTATCGTACACAAACTGAGTTATTATGCATGAATTTAAAATACTACACATACGTTTAAAATATTGTATTATAAAAATGATATTGCATAAACTGTGGAGAAAGTAATTTTGCAAATTACGTTATTAATATTCCTGCAAAAGGATGAGAAATGATACAGTTTTAATTTAGTAGTAGTATTTCATCTATTCTGTAACAGCTTTCACATTATTATTTTTCCTCTCCAACTATCACCGTCCAGAGGACAAAGCGCTCATTCTCTCTGCAGAGGTCTTGGTCTACACATTTAGAATGGTTTCTTTAATAATTTATCCGGACTTCTTCCAGGAAGCAACGCTATCTGGCCACACAGCGGATCGATGGAGATCAAAAGACAGCGTTTGGTCCTCAACGCAATCCTACCCTGAAACGGCTCCAGCGAGGCTATTTTAGTGCCAGCTCCTGTGGCTGACTGAGTCTGTTTAAAGGTTAACGAAGAGGTTGGGGTTAGAAATCGGTGCTTCTAAAACATGATATACAGCTCACAGTCACAGCAGGCTTCCCTTTGACCCTGCACTCACTTTAATATATTTCAACATGAAAACAGCAGCATTTATGCAAAGTTTTTTCTTTCCTTTTTGGCTTTGCAAGGAAGCATTTCTTCAGTCATTGGTTTTGATCTACTACCTCATTAAGTCCCTGCAGATACATTATAGTTATTTGCTGCTGTGAGAGAGTGAAAATCTTACTTATTGCACCATTAAGGCTCATTTAAGTTTTTGCATGTTGTAAGATTTTGTCGGTTAAAGGAGGTTCGACTGGTGTAATACCGACAAACCGCCTTCACGACAAGTTTGTGAAGATTTCTGCTTTAAACGTCTCATTTACGATCAATACTTGCAGAAATATTTGCTTTAATGTTCCATACAACGCTTAAAGTTGTCTGTCCTCACATGGATAGTGTGTCTGTGCAGTGTTAGTGTGTGTGTGTGTGTGTGTTGCGACACCACAGAGACACCTGTTCTATGTGCCATTCATCAGTGATAGGTACGACACAGGGTTTTGACAACACTCCATCGACATGACAGCTCAGACAGCATGGATGTTAATCTCTTCTAACTGCTCCCAGCCTAATTAAATCTTCCAGGGCTGCACACATGCACACACCCACACAGCACACACACATGCACACACCAACACAGCACACATACATGCACACACCAACACAGCACACACACATGCACACACCAACACAGCACACACACATGCACACACCCACACAGCACACACACATGCACACACCAACACAGCACACATACATGCACACACCAACACAGCACACATACATGCACACACCAACACAGCACACACACATGCACACACCAACACAGCACACATACATGCACACACCAACACAGCACACACACATGCACACACGTGGTGGTTTCTTAATTGGTCCTGGTTTGTGCTTAAATTTTAATGATCTGGAGAATTGTCCCTGAAGCAGTTTGTTTGAATGAAATACTGTAAAATTCTGTGTTTAGTGTTTTTGTGTAGAGAGACAATTTGGTTCATTGGTCAAATAGACTCACAAACACAAAATATTTGATTCCTTTTGTCAGTAGTTTTCAGTGTTTATACATGCAGCGTGGAACAGCGACAGCATTGTTCTTTTATTAGTGGTGTTGTGGTACTGACATTTAAAAGATGAAATATTGACAGCATGGTTGGTAACACAAATATGATAACATCTTAAATAACCAGCTCCAGTGAGTATCTGATGACACTCCAACATAGGAACAGAGTTGTAGACTCTTTTACCTCCTTACGCTTATATTTTGAGTGTAATTAATTTGCCAAAAAAACAAGATTTACTGATGTTTTCTCATATTTTCTCTAGGTATCACAATAATATCATTAGTGTGAAGTGTTTTGGCCACAATAATCATGTACTGAAAATCTAATACTGTTAGATTCCTACTAGGATGTAAACTAAGAGCTCCACATATACACAGTAGTTCATATCATTCCTGTTTCTGTATGAAGGCTGTAGGTTTCTGATCTCTCGAAAGCTTTAGGTGACTTTATTGGTAAGAATCTCCCCTCATTCTGACCCAGACCAGACCCTACAGTCATGTTAGAAGTTGTATTTTACTGTATATTTAATCTAAAGTAGATAGAAAAAGATGTAAACCAGCGTAAAGGGGGAAAATCTCAACATATATGAGCGTTTTTGTTGATGTCAGAGAAGCTTCTGTCAACCAAAACCACACAAAATGATCTTTGTGCTTGCATGTGTGATAAGAAGATGGAAATGCAAACACAATTTCATGCAGAAACGACTACCGAAATTGCATCGGTCCTTTCAATCTGCTTAAATTTAACCTCATAACAGCACAGTGGAGTTAGGTTTGTCTAGAGCCCTGCATTTACATATGCAGGGAAACATGCTACTGCAGCCCAAATAACTGCCATCTGTCTTTACACATCTTTCTAACATTAGATACTTCTTTTAGAGGAAAGCAACTGTTTTGGCAGACGAATGAGATGGCTGATAATCATATATCATGAGTGAACTTAATATGGCATATTCCACATAAACAAAGTAAGAACCTGATTGGTTGGGATGCACTTGGGTTTACTAGATAGACAACTTGAATGTGTATCTTATTTTGTCAATGGATGGAGAATAGTTGCAAGTGCATGAAGATCCTGAAAGAAGTGCCAAAGCTATTAATGAGATATAAATGATCACTTGTGGTGACTTATGACTAACTAGTATCTTAACTGAACTAAAATTGTCTGAATAGATCAGTGAAAGACTAAACTTTGTGAAATAAATAGAAGAAAATGAAGCGGATGGCCCATAATTTTGTGCCACGCTACCTTTGATCCAGGCAACCATGTCAGCGTATCAACCAACCAACCAACCAGGCGACCGACCGACCGGCCGATCAGCCAGCCAGCCAACCAGCCAGCCAACCAAAGTTGTAATTCAGAACTTGGATCGAATTCTACTGCGAAGGATCCCCATACGTTCTTTTGGCCAGATCACCCAGCCTTTGTACATTACGTTGAACAGCTACAACATCATAACAACTTGCCTAATATTGTCCAGCTCACCTTTGTGGCACTAAAACAGTTGTAACACATTGTGGAGGTCGAACTTCTTGGGGTGTCCTTTGGCGTCTGGTACCTGGACTTTGGGTCCTGTTTGTTGGAATGAATCGGGTTTGTTCCAAGTTCATTACCTGAATGCTTGATCTGATTTGTATCTGGAAGTTTGAAAGCTTGGTCATCACCGTGAGCTCTTTGTCATGTTCCTCGAGCCATTGCCCAGCATTTTTTATGGTGTTGCTTGGTGCGTTGTCCTCTTAGTCGAAGCCACTAGCCTTGGGGAGAGCTGTTGCTATGAGGAGGTGGACCACATGATCATGGCCCAAGGTTTCCTAGCATAACATTGTACTGTAGCAAGATAATCAGTGTTGTTCACTCCACTTATTAGTGTTTTTAATGTTGTAGAAATAGGTAGTTTTTAGTATTTAGGATGGGGTGCTTCTTCCCAAACAAACTCCTGTTGCTACACTAAATTTATTAGCAGTTGCAGTTCCAAAGGAATATTACTGTATTCTTATATCTTGAATGTCGCAGCACACATCTCCTCAGAATATTGCTTGTTAGTAATTGATCCAGGGCTCCTTTACCTTTCTTTTAAGCCTCTCAAACTTCTTCTTGTCTTGAAGATTAAAGACTTGACTCTCTGATCCAATGCTCGGTCGCAAGACAACAAGATTCTGTTTAATCTGTTCGGCTTCAGCGGAGTAGGAAGCAGACTGAGACTTCTTTATGCCACATGCCTCCTTTTCTACCTACCAGTCCACCTGTTTGTCTCATCTGCATCTGTCCACACAGCCGGGAGAACTCAGTTTATTTTCTTTTCCTGCCCACAGTCACTTTCTCCCACCTTTATTTATCTCTGTTGTTCAATTATCTTGCTGTCTCTTTGTCTCTCTGTGTGATCGTCTGTCTCCACCTCGCCTCACCACCTTTTCCTCTGCTTGACTGTCTCCCTTGTTTTTGTGCATCACTGTGCCTCTGGTTCGGTCTCCTGTTCCTTCCTTGTGCCTTCCTGTCATCTGTCCAGTCTTAGCACCCTCTGAGTTAAACAGGCCGAACAAATAGATTACAAACAGTGGGTAGAGTGAATCTAAGGAGGAAGACAATCTGAATTTGTTGTGGATAAAGAATGAGGAAAGAGGCTGTGCAGTCAAAGAAAGCCAGTGGAGTCAGAGTAAGGCTGTATTTGCCTGAGGGGAAAAGGCTGAAAAGTAGCTCTCGCAACAGATGTGCAGGGCAGTAAAGTGTAATTGAAATGCCAGCAGCAATGGTCTTATCTCCCCGCTACAGGAGCCTGCTGCCAGTCTCAACATCAGTTAGATGTCATTTTACCTAAGTCTGAATCAGCCTGCCACAATCCGCAATCCCCATTCCTCTGATGCTAGGCAGGAGAAAAAGGGAGAAATGGATGAGGGGGAGGGAGAGGAGAAAGAAAAGGAGGGAGCGGAGGGTGGGGAGTCTGTAATAGGATTTCAGTAGCACCCAGTTAACTTCCACCACCTGGACTTAGTTGGTAATTTGATATGCCCCATCAATAGGATTAATTTACCCCACCGCAGTATTACCATTGCCATTCATTTGACTTTTAAAAAAATATATTGATTCATTTCTCACTCCACATTTTCCCACTCGTCCTGATCCTAATCACACTAGTGGAGGGAGGGAGGCAGGAGGAAGGAAGGAAGGAAGGAGGAGGAAGGAAGGGAGGGAGGGTGGCAGGGAGGAAGGAAGGAAGGCAGGCTGGGAGGGAGGAAGGAAGGGAGGGGAGGGAGGAGAGGGAGGGGTGGGGAGGGAGGGAAGGAAGGAGGAGAGGGAGGAGCGGAAGGGAAGGGAGGGAGGAAGGGAGGAGAGGGAGGGAGGAGGAGGGAGGGAGGAGGGAGGAGAGGAAGGGAAGGGAAGGGAGGGAGGAGGAGGGAGGAGGGAAGGGAGGAAGGAAGGAAGGAAGGAGAGGAGGAGGCAGGGCTGGAGGAGGGAGGAAGGAAGGAAGGAAGGAAGGCAGGCTGGGAGGGAGGGAGGAAGGGAGGGAGAGAGGGAGGAAGGAAGGAAGGAAGGGAAGGAGGGAGGGAGGAAGGGAGGGAGGGAGGGAGGGAGAGCTGTTCCTCAATACTGTAGCTGTAAAAGTCTTCAGAGGAGGTGGAAAGCCAGAACCATGGCTGTCCTCTGCGCTCCAGGCAAAGCTTAATGTTTTGGGCCAGGCAGCCTCCCTATGGGGAGGACCATAATGTCCTCCCAGATTAGAGGCTGGAACTCCTCGGAGCTGCTGCCTTTTATCAGGAACTTGGTCCCACAACATGGGATCATCTGTGGGACGTTAAAGCTGCCTTATTTCCTCACTGTTACCTTAATGTGTCATGACTTTAGTGTGTTGTCGGTATTATACATGGTGGAGGTGACAGCCTGTCTCTGCGTTTCTACCCCCACTTACATTTTCTGCCACTTTCATGTATAATAAGGCAAAAATGATGAAAAATAAAATATTTTTATTGTTGCAAAACCCCATGTTTAACTGGATTTTAATTACTATGACCAAATGTGAAATGAGCCATGTGATATATTGTCCTGCTCATCAAAATTCATTCTGTCTGTAGTCAGTAGTCGTGAGTAAGGCATTGTCTTCCCCATTAAAAATTAGAGATTTAACGCTTCAAGCTCAAACACTGAGGCATTTTTTGACTGACTGGTACAGGCACGAACTGAAGCCTACTCCTTTATTTACATCTGTTGTCACACATTTGTCCCAAAGGAAGATGACAATTTATGGCAAGATATAAGGGATGCAAATTTTAAAAAGTTTTCTAAATCAGCTGAGCACAGTAAACGTTTTTCCTGTGCCCTTACTGTTGTTTTAGTCAATGGACTAACACTCTGTTGCCACTGGGATATAAAAAAATAATAAAAAACTGTCCTAGTTGATCGTGGTTTGTCTTGGAAGCTATTAAGCATTACAGTAGTCTTTGTCATGGTGCCCGTTGCTAGCCAAACCCCCACAATGCTCTCTGTTAATACTGAACTGACTGCCACCACCTCTGCTTGTTACAATATTAAACAGTAGGAGACTCCACCTGGTGGTACATTCAGGCACGACAGCTTATCTACATTACATTTTCTTACATGCATGTAGAGAAAACAGAGGGTTCCCGTCTGTTGGAGATTGTAGAGTAATTACATTTTATCTCCTGTCAGAGCTTTACAGCAAGGTTCATGACTACCTACAGAACATTTAGGATCAGTTTGGATGCAGAAATGCAGTTTTTTTTTCATCATGCATTGCAGGGCTATTCAGTAGTCAAGCATATACATTTGATATTGACTTTAAAGACTTGAAGTTATAGTATGTATTATCTAGGAAACTGGCATTAGCTTTGGACTTGGTATCGGGACATACTAAATACAACATTAAATGACTTTGATCAAAACATCCCTTGTAAAAATGAAAAGCTAAGTTTTTCCAGCTTTATTTGCCAGATAGCCAGCTATCTTCTTCTGACCTTTGTTGTTACACTACTACATTTCTTTACATGTTACCACTAGTAATGCAATACTGGTGTCAGAATTTTTTCTTGCATCATTCACATGATTGTGCACAAAAAAACTAGGACCCTTCTGTAAGAAAAAGAGAATATTAGTGCTACTAATTGTCAGAATGTCCACTGGGTTTTAACGTTTAGTCGTTTTATCGTTTGTCTTTCAGAGGGTGATATTCAACATCGTCAACTTCTCCAAGACCAAGAGTCTGTACAGAGATGGCATGTCTCCTGTTGTCAAGTCCACCAGCAGGCCAAAATGGTAAGTGCACCAATTCTACCAGCGTTATTTTGAAGGTAAATGTTGTGTACTAATGTCCATTATTAGTAATGCTGTCTTAGTATTGTTGATTATAAAGTTGTATATTCTGTCGTTTTTGTTGGGTTTTCATCCTTAGTATTTAAATTACTCATGTAAATTCACACCATAAACTTCAATGTTTAAATTTGTTGGGGTAATAATTTTCTTTGTCGACTGGAGAGCACTTTGGCACAGCGGCTGTTGCTTTAAATGTGCTGTCTAAATAACAGTGACCTGACTTCTTTACTTTGCAAACTGTGTAGGAATGTCTTTTCATCTGGAAAATTTTAGTCCACATTGTGGTCAAGTGTTTAAAGACTTCCCTCAACTTTGAAATACTTTTCTTCTCTGCCCAGCAGTCGACACACACTTTCCACAACACAGACACACACACACACACACACACACACACACACACCCTAAAGACTGATACTTTAGATTTCCAGAGTGGATGCGTCTGGGTGCATTAGCATGTGATCCATTGGTTGCCAGTATGATGGCTGTCTGATGTAATAACGCTTGACTGATGGATGCAGAGGTGTGTGTGTGTGTGTGTGTGTGTGTGTGTGTGTGTGTGTGAATAGGTGTGGCAGGAGGGAATGGGGATGGTGCAGTGGGGTTGGGCGCGGCGTCTGCCAAGCAGGCTGGTGTATCCAGTGGGGCGAAGAACAGGGTAGCGTGATGAAGTGTTGCCGTCCAAGAGGAGCCCTGACATCTGTCATCAGTTGATGGAGGGCATCCGCAGAAACGCCAGGCATCTGCCACCCTGAGCTGTGTGCGTCTGCTAGTCTAGCGCCCGCACCGACCATGCCGTAGCGTACCGGTCGCAGGCTAATGGGAAGAGACAATGGGCACGGCACCGTAGACAGGAAAGATGAACTGCTGTCTACAGTACAACGCAGCGCAACATGATGCAGCGTAGCTCGACTCTCTTCTGTTTTCATTCCATGCGGTGTAGTCGCAGCTTTGTCTGTTGTGCTTGTGGAGGTATGGCTTTTTCAGGGTGCCACCACTGTCTCATCCTGCCAGCCATTTATTTACTGAGAAGTTAGAAAGTGCTTGCTTTGAAAATGGTGGTATTTCTCAGACAACTGTAGTTATACTGTCAGATAAGTTACTGTGCAGACAGCGCTACAGTATAAACCAAAGTTTTATTCCTGTTTTTTTGAAATCAGTGGCGCTCTGACATTTTTCTCAAGGTAAGTAATGTCTCTGGTTATGAAAAGCAAGACTTTCTAAACGTTCTTGGTTTCTCTTTTGACATAATCTCAAATTCTGAGACACCAATCTACTCCGGAACCTTTCCTGGGTCATTTAGTCCCCAAATCTTTTCTTAATACAGTAATCATGCAGACCTGGTCGTGTTTATGTTTCAATAAGCTCTCATAAATAGGTGTTTAAGTGACAGACACAGCAGAAGGTAACATTGCTGAGGACTCTGTTTACCATCCTGTCAGCCATTTACACACGTGGACAAAATAGTTGGTATCCCTCGGTTAATGAAAGAAAAACCCACAATGGTCACAGAAATCATTTGAATCTGACAAAAGTAATAATAAACAAAAATTCTATGAAAATTAACCAATGAAAATCAGACATTGCTTTTGAACTGTGGTTCAACTGAATAATTTAAAAAAATAAACTGGTGTGGTTCACACCATGTCACCAAACAGCACAGTGACTACTGTAACCCTATAAATAGGCCGACTGACTGATTACAAGATTGTAGACACCTGTGATGCTAATTAGAGGACACACCTTGATTGAACATGTCCCTATGATCACATTATTCTCAGTCTTTTCTAGGGGTACCAGCATTTTTGTCCAGGCCTGTTTCATGAGTTTATTTTTTAAAATAATTCAGTTGAACCACAGTTCAAATGCAATGTCTGATTTTCATTGGTTAATTTTCATAGAATTTTTGTTTATTATTACTTTTGTCAGATTCAAATTATTCTGTGACCATTGTGGGTTTTTCTTTCATGAACTGAGGGGTACCAACTATTTTGTCCATGTGTGTATTTGCTGTGAGTTTAGCAAGTGCCTGCTTCTTAATACAGTAATCATGCAGACCTGGTCATGTTTATGTTTCAGTCAGCGCTCATAGTAGGTGTTTAAGTGACAGACACAGCAGAAGGTAACATTGCTGAGGATTAACTCCCTTTACCATCCTGTTGACAATTTATTTACTGTGAGTTTAGCAAGTGCCTGCTATAAAAATGGTGGTATTTCTCAGATGAGAGTAGTTATGCTGTCAGATAAGTTACTGTGTAGACATTTTCACCAAAGTTGTATTCCTGTTTCTTTGAAGCAGTGGTAATTTAACTGGCATTTTTCGAGGTAAGTAGTGTCCCAGGTTATTTTAAAGCACTACTTTCTAAATGATCTTGGTTTCTCATTTGACATAATCTTGAATGTCTGAGACACTAATGAGCTCCGGAACCTTTCTTGGGTCATTTAGTCCCCAAATCTTTTCTTAATACACTAATCATGCAGACCTGGTCATGTTTATGTTTCAATAAGCTCTCAGGAATAGGTGTTTAAGTGACAGACACAGCAGAAGGTAACGCTGCTGAGGACTGACTCCGTTTCCCTCCTCAGGCTAATAGTGTTTTAACCGCTCCTCTCAGCACTGTGCCATATAAGAGGCATCATGTCTCATGCACTTGTAGAGCCATTTTTGACTGTCTGGGGCTTCCAAGACTGCAGATGACATTGTTTGTGTCCCCACAAAGTGGTCAAGATGCTTTTAACACAACCTCCTCTATTTGACTTTCCATGAGCACAACAAAGCACAGACAGCTCCTAAAGTAGCAATCTTCTTTTTGACAGTTACAGATATGGAATAAATAAAAAGGCAGAGCGTGGACAGCTTCGCCTGTCTGATCCAAACTCACACAGGACAGGATGAAGAAGGTACGAAGAGAGAGAGAGAGAGACTTGTAGAAACAGACAGATAGGATGGAGGAAGAAAAACAAAGTACAAGAAAGAGATTACTGAGACAGGTAGACAGGGAGGAAAGAACGAGGGAGAGTGAGCAGGAAAAGATTGCTCCCCAACTCCCTGCCGCCCACCACCCCATGTCTGTATTTATCAAAAGAATCGTCAGTATTAGCTCAGGAGTTGAAGCCTTTATCTCCCCGTGCAGGTGCCTTACGTCCTGGGGCCCCAGGGCTCTGCTGGCCTCGGCTAAGGTGGGCGTCTCAGAGAGACAACTGGCAGATTAAAGTCCAGCAGGACGTTCACGGCTTCAGGTGGAAGGATCTATCCCGCTATCCTTTACTTCATCCCTTTTTCCCTTTATCACTAACGCCACCACTCCTCCAGCTGGGAGACATCAGAGCCAACAGAGGCCCGGATATGGACACTTTTGATGCAGAAAGAAATATGTATATTAGGGATGTTCTGATCCAATATCAGGATCGGGGTGGATCGAGGCATTTTTTCAAACCTAAACCTGATCCTTGGTTTACATCTGATTTCACACAGGGGTCATAAAGGAAGAGCACAACTGGTGGCAGGATGCTAGTGATACAAACTTTCCTTACTTTTCTTAATATTCCAGTGTATTCAATCCACAGACTGAGCACAGTGGACTTCCATCCTCTTCCCTCTCCACACTACATTACAGATAGTGTACTATTGCAGCTTTAAAACAAGATTCATGACCACCCACACTATAGTTCAAAAGTTTGGGGTCACCCAGACAATTTCGTGATGAAAACTCCCACTTTTATCCATGTTCTAACATAACTGCATGGTTTTCTAATCATCAATGAGCCTTTCAACACCATTAGCTAACACAATGTAGCATTAGAACACAGGAGTGATGGTTGCTGGAAATGTTCCTCTGTACCCCTATGGAGATATTCCATTAAAAATCAGCTGTTTCCAGCTACAATAGTCATTTACCACATTAACAATGTCTACACTGGATTTATCATTCATTTCATGTGATCTTCACTGAAAAAATGCCTTTGTTTTAAAAATAAAGACATGTGTAAGTGACCCCAAATTTTTAAATGGTAGCGTATGTGACATTAGGGAACAGCATGGATGCAGAAAGGCATTTATTCAGTTATTTTTTTGTAATACATTGCAGGGCTATCCAGTAGTCACGTGTAATCAATGGACTGCCTTTCCAACTACTTGAAGTGTGTATTATGTAGGAAAATTAGATTGGATTGGGACTCAGCAGATACTAACCAATATATGACTCAGATTGAGGGCAAAAAATCTTGATCAGGACATCTCTGATGTATATATATTATGGGTAAACAAATCAGAAAATGCTATTGATTTGCGGAAATTGCAAAAAATAAATAACAGTGGGTTTGTCAGTGCTTTTAAGTAGTTCATTAAACATGAGTGGAACACTAATTTTCATTTGCACTGTGCTCTGTCCAGCATGTGGAACTTGCACATGTGGAACACATCTTATTATTTCTGTGCTGGGGAATAGCAAAATAACACTCTGAGTTAACAGCTGAATTAAAGTGGTTTCTTTGTGCAAACACTAGTATTATATTCATTACTCACTCCAAAAATATCATTTGGCTCCTGGAATTGGGAATTGACTTAAAGTTCAAAGTGAAAAAGGAGTGTGAGTGTTTATGAGTCAGAGGAAACAGAGTAATCCATATTTTCTTGTACCAGCCTGTCGAACACAACAGCCCCCTTGGTGACACTAGGTGCCAACCACACTCCCTGCGGTCTGCTAGTTGTTTGACTGCTAGAGCAAAGAATTGCTCAGCATCCTTATTTTCCGAGATAAGCTAATTATAAAGTCAGAGAGCGTGGTGTAATGCAGCTGTTGGAGGCCGGAGTGCCATAGGGTGGAGTAATGGCCAGGACGGCTGCATGAGACGGAGTGCATCAACCAGCAGATGCCTCATGTAGCCCCGTATGGAGAGCAGTAATTGGAGAGGGCACAGTCAGACAGTGGAAGTGGAATTTTTCAACATATCTGTGAAGTGTGCAACTTACCAATGTTTTCATTGTTTTATGTACAGATTGTCTTTAATTGTTTTGTTTCCAAAGCAAGATAAGGAGGAAATGTCTTCCTCAAATGTCTTTTGTTTGACCGTCAGTCCCCAGATATTATGACTCTGTGACTAGAGTATGTTTGGTATTTTTACTCAAACTGTTATTTTGTTATCAAAATATTGGATTGTTACATATTATGTAATTGATAGGGCTGTCCCAAACAAGTTTTTGCCACCCCAAAGTCATTTAGCATTTAGTATCTGTCAATTCCGACTCCTAATCTGATACCATTTTACTTGATAATGGACACTTTAAGCACAATACGTTGGTAAAAATCAGTCCACTGAATATGCTTGACAATAGAAGAGCTCTGTAACGCATTAAAAAACAAGAAAAACACTTTGAGAGTGCAGCACTCTGCCAAGGCTGCTCAGTTGTTGCATCGTTTCCGACAGATAAGTCCTCAGTGGTGGATTTGTAGTAGGATCACAATCATGTGATCGTCAGCAGGCAGCTGGCGTAGTGTTTGCTTGTTGTCATAGTTACAGTGACGCCATCCCGCTATCTCAGTGATGTAGTGTGGACAATGTAGTGTAGTGTACCAATTTCCTCTCTAGGATCAGTAAAATATTTCTGATTCTGTTTACCATGACTCCACAAACTCCAAAAGACGGCGAAACCTGTATTTTCTACATGCATGTAAGAAAACGTATAGTAGATTGGCTGTAATACCTCGTTGCACCACCAGGTGGAGTCTTTTCCTGTTTACGACCCAAGAAAACTATCACTCGCACTCCAGGTGATTCTGTGATGGCAAGCAGAAAGCATGGCTGGGATTTTGCTTGTAAAGGGGCACCATGACAGAGATCTCTGTGACGCTTAATGACATCAGAACTAATGTGTTTACAAGAAGTCAGGTTTTACTTAGACAGTGTTCCTTTATCTCAGTAGTACGTGTTGCAGAAATGCCTTTACAGTCATATCGTATCCGCAGACTTAAACAATAGTATCAGTACAGGACAAATGTTTGCTGCCCTTAGTGCTGCCGCTTATTGATTAATAATGATGCTGATTATTGATGAAGAAATGTATTCAGAATTTACATCTCAAACATCCTGCCACAAATAGGCTTAGATTCATCCTCAAGCTCAGACCGATAAAACAATACATTGATCAGCCCTGATCTCGACATTTGAAATGCGATTGCAACATCCTTTGTCAGCTTACTCTGAAAATTCCCACATTTATGAACCTGGGACCAGAGAATGTTTGTTGTGTTTACTCAGACACTTAATTGGTTATCAAAAGAGTTGGTTGATTCACTTTGTGTTGTCAACAATTCGTTACAGCTCGACTATGTGCCATTTATATGTCAAATACATCACAACAAACCTGTCTGTGCAAAAATGAAAACCATAAAGCAATTAACTGACTTAACAGTGAAGCAGCATCCTCATTAACAGTCCTGCTTTATGTGTGGATGCTTAAAGTGTTTGATTACAAAACAGATGATTCATTTTACATGCATTTCTGACATTATGGCTAATTTAATCTCTGAACTGCATCTCTCCACATAATTTCTAGTTTATTAGATCTGTGATGTATAATATATTGGAAATGTTATGATGTGCTGTGTCTCTTTTAATTGACTTTCCACTTCTTCGTCAGCCAGTAGGTGTGTGGCTAAAAATAGCTACACCTCTAACTGAGCTAACAGATGAACAGTCAGAGTTGGAGGAAATGGGTTGCCAAACATTGCCTCTAAAGTTAGAACCAGCCAACCTTGATCAAGGGTAAATGCTTTTTCTTCCCTTTTTTCATAGGAGGCAACAAATAAAACTGAGGGCTGCTTTTCAGGCAGTTGTGCTGAGCTCCTAGTCGACAGTCAGTCAGTCAGTGAAGCAGTCAGTCAGGGCAATTTTACTTTTCTGCCAAAATCTTTCCTGTAAGCGTGTGATGCAACAGCAAAGTGAAATTCTATTTGGAGATGTCTGCCTCTCCATCGGGGTGCATGTTAGCAGTAATTGTTCTGTCAATCAGCAGCACTCCGTCCTGCCTGCCTCCCCTGCCACCTGTTAAGCCCTGGCAGAGGGTGAGGGGTGAGGAGAGGTGAGGCAGGGTGAGGGAAGAGAAAGGATACCTCCAGTGCTCTGTGTGTCTCCTCTTGTTCGCCTCTGGCTGTCTTTACAGTGTTATCTCCTCAACTCTTATACTTCCTGCCTGTTTGTCCTCTTGTGTTTTCTTTCTCACCTCTTTTTTACTTGTTTACTATGTCTATATATATATATATATATATATATATATATATATATATATATATATATATATATATATATATATATATATATATATATATAGCTCACCTACGATTCTGCACAAACACTGTAAAACTGCTCTGTGCTACTTAAAGGCAAACTGTAATATTGGAATATTCAGACAAAAATGCTAAAACTGGACACTGATTCTGAAGAACAACAACAAATACATGGAAAGCCTCAACCTGCAAGCTGACAGGAGTGGTTCCTTGAATTTGTTACATATGAAACTTTGGAAGTCTAAATCTGTGTTTTTTGAGACTTTCATTGGAAAACTTTAAGGCAGAAATGCTCGTCAACCATTTTTGTTTAATTATAGATAATTTGTAGTAAACCACAGAAAATGTATTGATTTGACTGTCAATAATGTAAATAATGTCCACATGTACTTTTACTAATGGTAATTCTGTCTTTTACAATGTTTGACTATAAAATTACACAAATTTCCCTGTATTTAAATTAACAACAACACCTACCAGGAAAATTCACATTCCAGCAGCTAGATACAAATGAGACATGGAAGGAGCAAGACGAGAAAACAAAAGTACACTCTGGCTTAATAAAGACTATGTACAGATGAGGCATGATGAATTAATTTATGGATATGTATAGGACATGGATGAAATTACAGAAAACATCAACGCTGCATGATTTCTACTCGTCCTGCTTATATTTTGCTGTCATGAGGCCTGTAGTAGAAAGGAAATTGCACTTGTCGGCCTCGTTCAGAAACCTTTTATCGGCTCCCGTCCTGTGACTGCTGCAGTGCTGAGCTGGTCCGTTTGGGTCGAACACTGTGTGATGATGGGGAGACGGTTCCCCTCCTGAGGACAGACAGACAGAGTGTCAGGCAGCCGACCAAAGACTGACGGACTGTAAAGGTTGAGTCACAACCACAGCAGACCTCCTCTCTGACTCCTCCCCACGAGTCCACACTCTCCTCCCCTCCCCTCCCCTGCCAGCCGAGCCACTTGCACAATTAACCGTGTGGCGTGCCTTTTAATAATAGACCTTTTAATTGTCGACAAATGAAGAGTGATGTAAAATAGCTAATAGCTGGTGCTAATTAATAGGGGAATTGAACGCTTGTTAATTAAGGGCAAACAGGACAAGGACCGACTCGGGTAATTTGAGCAATAAAACCGAGACTAACGATTGATTTCCAAACAGACTCGCTTCATAAAAACATCAAGCGACCCCCAGTTTGCCATTTGAAAGCTCTTGCGTCTCCCATCCTAGCCTTTAGCGCCATGTCCTCTGGCCACAGACACACATGCATAAAGGAAGTATACACAGAGGAAATATAAACAGGAATATGTGAGCTTCCTACATACGAGTCCCCGCAGACGAGATGCAGCAAGACAAATCCCAACTATATAATGTTTTCACAACGTAATAACAAAGATTATTAGCCACAACAAGTGGAATGATTGCATGTCTGATCTGCTTGTTTTGTGTTTAAACACAATAAACTGTAAAAAACCTAAAATGAAGGTTTTGCAGTGGTTTCTAACTGTGATTTTTTTCAACATGTTAGTGTTATTTTACAGGTTTTTCCTGTTTTGTTAAATTATAGACAAAATCTAGTAAAATCACAGAAAATATTTGATTTCATTTAAAAAGATGTATTTACATGTCACCCACAAACACAACAGTTAAAAACTGTAAATAAAATCAACATAATTTTTTTTTTAAATTTACAAAAGATAGTTCTCTTTCTTACAATATTTGACCATAAAGTTACTCTTTTTTTTCTACTATTTAAAAATCATTAGCTATTGTTTCAAAGAAAATTATGTATATTCCAGACTGAAGAATGGTAAATAAAATGGTACTAGACTGTCATTTTATAAAATTTCCCTGTATTGTTTAAATTTAGACAATATGTAGTAAATCATAAAAAAGTATTGATTTACATGTCGACTGTCAGAAATGTAAATAATGTCCACATATACTTGTCCTTTTTGCAGTGTTTCATTGTATATTTGACATTATTGGAAAGAAAAATGATGTATATTAAATTTTGAAAAGTGATAACGTTCTTAAATGTTAAGTGACAAATTCTCCCTGTTTTGTTAACTTGCTGACAAGCACTGAAAAATAAGTATTAATCTACATGCTGACTGTCAAAAAAATGGACAAAACTGTATTTTAAATTTATTTGACATTATTGGGCAGCAAAATTATATATATTACAGATCAAAAAAGTAAAAATAATTATGTGACTGATCTGTTAAATTGTAGCTAATATAGTAAAACTTAACTATATATCAAGTATGAAATATTAATTTACATGTTGACTGTAAAAAATAAAAGGGGCAAAATGTACATAATGTCCACACCATACATTACACTGCTTTACTCTATTTAAATCCACAAAAATATGATTATTTTACTGGTATTGGCAGTTATTTTTACGGTTTTTGAACATTACAGTATTCCACAGTTGTTAACGTACATTTTCTGGCCCCTTTACTGCCAGATTTTCACAGTTTTTTCACCCATTTTTTTGAACAGCGAGCATTAAAATGATTAAATTCCTTCTCTAGTTGATAACTTGCACAGAAACCAATTTATGTTGATATTTAGCACTGGAGTGTTCTGCCTCGCCTACTCCCCTCTTCGCTCGTCTCCCTGCGGTCATACTTAGAAATGAGCCCCGGATTTCCACGTTCACCGTCTTCCTCCTGAGACCGGGGGAGCTCTTCTGTCTCCTCACATCCATGTTCCTCAATTGTAAAGCTTTACTGCAATGTTCAAGTGTAACATAATTTTTATTACACCTATAGTGCGCCCGCGGCCCTCTATCTCTGTGTGTTTAATTTAAAGCAGAGTCTACGTTTCCTCGGCCTCAATCCCATTTTGGAGAGAGAACCATCCAAGGGGTTTTCATATAAGATTCTTAGATTAAAAAAAAAAAAAAAAAAGTTATATAGGATGTTCTCTTTCTGTCAACATTGTGTGTGATAAGGGAGATGGACAAAATCTTTTAATAAAACCAAGCATAGAAGTAAGTGAGAGCAAGACACACACACCTAATTACTGTCACTGGCCTGTCTGCTAAGAATAAACAGACTGATGTATGAATCCCAGTGAATAACTGATGTCCTTCTGCTGCAGAAACCAAAATCTGGTTGCAGTTACTTCCCTCTCCACCTCGCTCCAGTTGTCTTGAGAGAGGATAGTGATCACAAAGCTCGGGGTTTATTACATGAAATAGCACCTCTCTCAATTTCCACTTTTCCCTTCCATCTGGGAGTTTTTTATTCTTCCGTGTAGGACTGGGAAGACGCTCCAATCGGAGCAATCAACAGCACGTGCGGCTTCCTTGTTCGCAGAAACTCATTAGTATGCTGCCAGAGGTGGTGAAAGAGGATTATGCGGGAGAAATAATAGGACAAAATGTAGCAAATAGATTAATAATCTTCTGGATGAGGATAAGGATGTGTGCGATGTGTCTGTGGGTGCACACAATAGCGCATATGCTTTGGAGAGCGTGAGGGCATTACGACGGAGAGGCAACTTGCCTCTGACTCTCCATTCAACCCACAAAATGACTTACCTGGACAGTTTTATGTTTGCCTGGAGGAGAATTAAAAAGGCACTTCATTTCCCCTTTTACAGGCTGGGTACGCATGTCAGCGCAGCCCTCCCTGAAAGCGCTCTAATCTAAATGCTTTTGTCAGGGGAGATTTGGTAGATTGCAGTAGGCAGAGGTACAAATTGGTTGTGTCATCTTATAATGAACTAGGTGAGGCGTTGCAGTTTTTCTGCAGCTAACAGTCCCCTGATTACTGTACTGTAAGTCCCTGCTGCTTTTACTGTTGTAGGCAGAGGACCTCACCTTCACCTCGCTTTGTTCGGGAAGCCTGATCTCGTGAACGCTGCAAAATGTTTTGCCGTAGTAAGCCCGGTGCGACGCCAGGGAAACTCTCCAGCAGCTTGTTACACAGTCATTTCATACGCATGCAGTAGGCCTCGTAGATCCAGGCTGGCTTTACATCGCTTATATAGCAGCCGGGCCTGCGTGCTGTGCAGAATACTGTGAGGTGTTTTGGGTGTCGATGCTCGGCTATAGGCGCTTTGAAGCTTATTGAGTTTGCTCAGCACGATGGCGCATTGACCCCCTGACTCCAACTAAGGGATTATGGGTATCTCAGCAATTCCACAAAGCCACGCTGTCAGGTGTTTACGGGACATATTAGGATGCTCTGTAGGACTGGTTGGTATCTGCATGCTGCCCAAGACAGGAATCTCTGAGGCTGTGCATGTGACAGAAACTCTAATGAAGCCAAACGGCTCAGCTAAGTCAACAGTGGTGGAGCACATTCCAATTCCACAGACACTTAAAATGAAAGACAGTTGTTGGACCAGCTTTTATTATTTGAATTTGTAACACACAACTGAATTAGTTGTAATTAAGTCACATCAATGCCACTGGTTTAAGTTAGATGTGCTTAAATCCTTGGATTCCTCTCCAATGAACAGTTTCCATTGCTGGAGATTTATTTGAAGGAAAATCAACTCGAGTTTACCAATTTTTCCAACCCTAACTTTTGCTTTACACAAACATTATACGTAAAATATGATTTTGTCAAGTGTATTTGAGCTGTACTTGAAGAAATGTTCCAAATAAATCTTACTTTTGTTTTTGCTTTTGTGGAGGCAGTTTCCTCTTGTGGATTCTATTAATTGGAAATTACTTTCTGATCCTTGAAAATTTCATTCAAATTTCAGTGAAAGTGCAAAAAATAGGTTTAGCATTGTACATCTGATATCCACATTTCTTTAGTTTTCTCTGCTGCAACTCAGGGAATTCTTAACTTGGAAAAAATAGAAACTTCTGTTTGATTGTCAGTTGCAGCAATGTTCATTTGAGGGCAATCAAATGAGTCTAACTTAAACCGATGGCATTATTACGAATTGTTAACTTAATTTGTCATTAATTTTGGTTTTACGGGGTCATTTAAGTTGGTCAAACAATTCTCTTTTCCATTATTCTACTCAAAGAGGTCAATGGAGGAGTCAGGCAAAAAAAAAGGAAAACACAGACCTCAAACGCAATGCTAAAAGACTAGTTAGCTTAACTGTCACACTTTGAACAGCATTAGAACACCGTTGGACAATGTATCAATTCAAACTGATAGAATCCACAAAACTACTATAGACTACCATCGCAATGCTAGAAAGGTAAATGAGATTCATTTGAAAGAGTACATCACTGCAGTACATCATATCTAGCATCTTCAGCCAGCTGGCCCACAACAACATTCTCCTCTTTCTATTCAAAACGGAGTCATGGAGAAATCCTTCTTGTCCCCTAATTGCATTTCCCTCTCCTCGACAATGTCCTCATTCTGCTCTTGTTGATACATCAACTCAGTCTGTGTAGATTCGTGTCAGAATGAGCAAACACTCAGATAGGCACAGCCTCCATTAGCTCTGGACCAGTCCTCTGTCTCAGCTAGCTGTCACCACAGCATCTCCCTCCAGTACTTTGTCAGGAGACTTCCACCCATGTGTTGCTCATATGATTTTGTGTCTGTGCAGCTCGAGTGTGTCTGGGTGTCAGAGAAGTGAGCGGTGAAATGGTGTGTGAAGTTCGGGGATTGGACTGTCTCAAAACGTATGACTGTGATTTAATTACTGCAGCGGAGTTAAAGTTACAAGAGCAAAAACAGGAGAAAGATCCAACGATGGCAAGTTGATGGAATAGTGATTTATTTCCCCTCCCTCTCCCGACATGTGAGCGTAGGCAGCTGTCCATGTAATATATATCCCACATTACACCAGGGACATGCAGCTTTGCATTCACACTTATTGCACACATTATTATTGTTGATAGAGTATTTTTATAAAGCTGCCATTCGATTCTTTTGGGCATATGTTGGGAATCAGAGAACTTGTCTGTGAGTTGGAGGCAAGAATCGGAGGAGATTTTTGTTGCGATACACTGTCAAAAAGTAGCCATCAAGTAGTTAAACTCAACAGATGTAGGTAGAAGCCTGCAATTTCAGGCAGTTTAGTTCTCACCTTTCACTGTCTGCATGCCACTGTTTTAAAATTCCCCTCACAACAGGAATCAACAACCTTTGTGCACACTAAAAATAGTAAGTTTTACTGATGATTTGGACCGTGCAATAAGACAGGCTTGCGTGATTGTTGTAAAGACTGTTTTAGGAAAGTATTTTATTCATTATTACTATTCTAACTGTTGGGCCCTATCTTCTCCAGTGGTGCCTTATCATCACTGGGACCCAAGCTGGGATATGCAAAAAGAGAAGTTCACTGTGCCATAGTTTATTTGTGACCAATAAAGCCCTCCTCTTCTTCAGTCTAACGGGGGAAAGCTTGTGTATTTGCCTATTAGTTCTGAAAAACAGGACCAGATGAAAACCTGGCGACAGCGTACACCGGACATGTTTCAAGTACAGACGAATAAATAGACGCTCTACCTGTATTCTGTTGTCAACAGATTTCTTGAAGTTGTTGTTGTTGGTAATGATAGATTAAGGACTGTCCTACAAACATCTATATTTTGAGACCAACTGGTGAGGATCACTGTGGACGAAGTACATATTGGTCTACTGCTAGTGAATCATGAATGGTTTTAATGAGTCCAGTGAATCCCTACAGAGCTAAAGTTCAGGCAGACTTCACTTGTTGGACACCGATTATCAACTGATGTCTCTTTTATTGGTAAAAGTCAGTTGACAGTCATCTTTTATTGGATTTTTTTTGTGAGAAATTACCCTTTATAATGATGAAGTTTCACATGTGAAACCATTGATCTGGATTCCAAAATGCACTTTAAGGATGGAGGATTGAAAACGCTTGATGGAGAACCCATGAGTGAGGATGTACAGGTGTACCTGTCTTTCTGCACCCGTGACGTATAGGAAAAAGAAGAAGAAAACTGATAAACTGTAGTTGTGCAGCTATTTTGCATTGTTGTAAACTTTGTGTTTTCTTGTTCTTATTGTGTCTTTTGTTGCTGAAAGAGTTAATTTAATGAAGGGCGATGAGATGATAGAAACGTTCCCAGTTTAGCATCAACATGTGAAATCTAAACTCTCATTTCTGAGAGGATTTGATGCTAATATTTCCTGGATCGCTCAGTTTCTTCTCTGTGTTAACCATCTCGTTCTGCAGTTCAGTTTCCAGTAGTTTGTCATCCAGAACAGCAAGAACTAGAAATAATAAGTTGTCCACATGCAGCTTCAAGTCATCCCAAACTCTGGAAGAACAAAAGTGCGGCAGGAACCACACACAGCGAGAATGTACAAACCATGTCATCAGCAGGACGGACAAATGTGTGTATTTGAGATATATCATTTAATATTAATATGTCTGTCTCTGTTTGTGCAGTACTGTTGTATTTTATGCTTCACTCTTTAAAATCAGAATGTATGACTTGTACATTCTCGTCACATAACGTGACTTAAAGATCATAAAATACAGTGGTGGGTTGAAACAAAACAAAGGACAGATGTGTCGTATTTAAGCGACGTCTCTTTAAACTGACAACTTCAAGGCGAGGATGTCTCATTTTGTTTAAAACCTGTTGCTTCAACTCCTTGCTTTTGTTCCGTTTGACTCTCTGGTGGGAGGGAATAAGATGCGAGGAGGAATCAAGGATGTGCACTTAGTGGAATTAGATACGCCATGCAGTGTTTAGCCCAACATGACTTTCAGAAGGTTTAAAGAAGTATAAACAAGCCACAGCTTTATTTATTTATATTTTTTTCTGTAGCACATTGTGAGTTAGACTAGACATCAGCTGACTCCTCAAGACACGTTACAAATATCTGATATTTTAGCATCAGATGAGCCGCAGCCTGAGTGTTGTTTGGGTGTCTGGTTGTGGCGATGTTTCAAGTTGTCTCTCTGTCCATTTGTAAAATGGCCATTTACCAAAATAAAAAAATCTCCCCGCATCCCTGTCCACTTCACGACACAGGATAAAAGCTTAAGCTGACAGCACAAACTGCCGTCCACCAGCGGAGCTATTGTTGTCCTATAGAGAGAGCGACTGTGTGTGTGTGTGTGTGTGTGTGTGTGTGTGTGTGTGTGTGTGTGTGTGTGTGTGTGTGTGTGTGTGTGTGTGTGTGTGTGTGTGTGTGTGTGTGTGTGTGTGTGTGTGTGTGTGCTTTTGCCTGTGTGGCCCCTGGGTGTGCTTGCGACACGCACACACATCCTCCTCTGTGAATGTGTGCATCTGTTTGTACTCGCTCGTGTTTGTGTTTGTCAGCAAGTTTGTTGACAACACTGTAGGACATCAGGGTGGGATTGCTCTGAATGTGAGGAAACGGCTCATCTGAATATAGATGGGTCCCATCTGGAGGCGCTTGGCTTTGGCCCTTCATAATTTTGTAAGCAGCTAAGCATCTGGGGCCCACTAATGAAACTGAAGGCAGAGGAAAGGGCCCTGGGCTGCCGCTGGGCTGCCGGTCGCTGCGAGGGGACGGAGGATAGGAATGAGGACGAGTGCAAGAATGGATGGAGGGAGGCTCCAGCCGGGAGGAAAGAGTGTGCAGAGAATATTGGAGGTCTTAAAGAGACCTCGATGGCTCCTTAGAGACAACAGGCAAGAAAGCCAAGTAGGCCATTAGAAAACTGAGTCATAAAATGAAGACAGTGGTGTCTTTATTGTGGCCCATTAACTCGGATGTTCATGTGGAGATCGCTGCTCTATGTGCCACTGTAATGAGCAATATAACGATGCCCCGGCATAGAATGATGCACTGTTAAAAAAAAAAAGCAAGAAAAGAACACTCTGATTAAGCAGAATTATGTTAACTACTAACATCAGCTTTTGAGGGCGGAACTGATCCTAATAACTCACCTGAACGAGTAAATCCCAGCAGGATCTTCTCCTGTCTGTCACTTTTTATCAGGGTCTTTGCACAAAACTGGAAAAAGAATATGAAAAGGAAGATGTTCCTCTTCCTAAACACGTATGAAGGAAAAGGCTTAATGTGCACCACTCAGATTTACTGATTTAGGTAAACTTTTAAAGCAGCAAATATTGTTTTGATGAGCTGTTTTGCTATAATAAGGTTTCTAATTAGGTTTTTACTTTTACCAGTACCACTTATCGATCTGGTCCTTTAACAGTTTTCTCATTGGTACTTTTTGTTTGTTTGTTTAGTTCTTAAAGAGAAAAACTAAAGAAATTAAGACCAGAATAAAAATTGCTTTATTTTGTCATGCATACTGTATGTATTCATATTTATATGGACACCAATGTTGTGTTGATGAGTTGATCAGAGCATTATGGAAAGAATAGAAAATAGAAAAGAGGCTTTTATTTGCCATTATGTAAATCTAACGAAATTTGTGGAACTATAATATATAAAGCATATAAAATTAAGTGTCAAAGGTTTTAAAGATTATGTGCTGAGTTTCATTAAACTGTCCAGCGTCTAATAGCGCAGCGTGACAACGTATTCATCCCCTCCGCTCTCCAACTAGTTCCACGCAACCAGTTCTGCCGTAACGACGAAACGCCGTAGGTCGAGGACGTCGTAAACCGAGGACCCCCCGTATCAGAATTTAAAGCTCCACCTTAAACAGATTTTATGTAAACATCAGCACATTGTGTTGATAAAACCCATTTCACTCTTTGATGCAGGACGTTGACAGTATTTTTTCTGTGAGTTTAGCAGTTTACTGCTATGGTGTACGGCTCTGGCATTAAATATACTACATATATAGCTGGTGGTAAATTCAAA
This sequence comes from Amphiprion clarkii, assembly GCA_027123335.1. Lineage (NCBI taxonomy): Eukaryota > Metazoa > Chordata > Actinopteri > Pomacentridae > Amphiprion > Amphiprion clarkii. Next base: position 610,767 of record CM049569.1, read on the forward strand.
AATATGTAGATGAGCAAATCAAGTATAGTGAGGGCAATGCAGAGTAGATTGATGGAAATGGCCAGCTGGAAGCAGTGGGCTGGAAGAAGTTGAGGTACTTCTTCAGCCACTAATACCGAAATTCAGTCAGACAAAATGTAAAAATAGTGACAGAGTTTTTTTCCAGCCCCCAAATAATTTTGTTGATTTAAAATGAGATTGAAGTTGTAGTAAATTAATTAAATTGGCTTTATGACCTGATTTTTCTCCAACTGCAGGATTCTAAGTCTTTAAAATCTTGCCACCAGTAACTGGTAGTTTTTAAATATAATCGCAAACTTCATCAGAAACTCAATTAGACGGATGCAAACTGTCATGTTAGTTGTTATCGTCAAACCTAAACCTTATTTTTTCGACTGCCACATCTCCCCATACTGTACCTCAGCATTCCCTTACAGCCTGAACTCCAATCTGATTTTTCCACCTCCAGCTTCACATCCTTCCCTCCAATAAAGTGGTTGACCCTGAGCAACTGTACTGTCCACAGCAGCTACAGCCGGAGGTTTGCTTATAGGGAACGGAAAGCCATAGGCCCCTTTTCCTTAAACTTTATTGTTATAGCTCCTTTATTCCTCTGTCAGCCTGATTTCCCCGTGGAAATGAAATGAAAAAGCAATTGGTTCTCCTTTTTATTACTGTCATCTTTGTTTTCTGGCCCAGAGAGTAAAATTGCCTGATCTCAGAGAGTTGCACTTTTACCCCCCATCCGAAGTCACGGGGAAGAAAAACAATAACAGGGAAAATAACAATCAGCACTGTAAAAAAAAACGACCTGTCAAAATGAGTGCGTCTGAAAGTGGAGGGCCACCAGCATGCCGACACCCACCAGCTGTTTATGACGGGAGGATGAGTCAGTTGGAGTCGGACGGTGGCCTTCGCTATCTGCCAGCTCCCACAGTCCAGGAAAAGATGTTTTGGAGGCGATTAGGATCACAGACGGTGGAGGAGGGAGAGAGAATAAAGGAGGACAGGGAATATCTGCAGGAAAAAAGGGGAGGTTAAAGGATAGAGGTGGAGATGGAGGGGAGGAGGAGGAGGACTCCCCTGAGGTTCCTACTAACCCCACGGAGACATGCTGACGGGGGGATCAGACTCCTCATGCACAGTGCCTCAAATCATTTATTCATCGGCTTCATTAAGAGAGAATTACAAGGCTGCTTAAGGACCCCCAGGTCACTCACTGTTCTCAGTCATCACTGTTCTTAACGAAAGCCTCCAGTGTGTCCTAACTGTCAGCTGTTTATGGATTTTCAGGAACAATTATTATTATTAACTCAAGAACAACTTTGCAGCATTTACAGTGATTTTACAGTCAGCAGATGTGTACAGTAGAGCTGCTAATCAAACGGAATGACAACAAATGATCGCTCTCATAATGAACGCCTGTGATTTGAAAGCAGCACCCGTCATTAGCAGCTCCTTTAACTTCTTCTGTCTTCACATACAGTAGCAGACGGCACAACACAGCAGCGACTGTCCTCCGGACCTTCACACGTGTAATTATAATCGAGGAAGATAATTAAGGAGGCGGAGAGGAAGACAGATCTTGTCATTTAGCGAACAATGCCGTCCAATCTGCTCTTATGTGCTTCTACTTCCTGAATTATCAGCTGACATGTTGGCGCAATCAGCCAGAAAGCCTCCCGTTCTGTTTGACAGCCACAAATGTCAACAGGCAAACCTCTAATTTAGCCAAGATCCACAAGCTGATGACATATGAATATGCATGAAACAAAGACAAGGAGTCATGTCGCTGTTGTCTGTCAGAAATGTCACCTGCTGGTCAAAAAGTACGACTGAAACATCTTTCATTTATACACTAGTGTGCAGAAGTTTAGGGTCACTTAGAAATGTCCTTGTTTTTGAAAGAAAAGCAGTTTTTTAAATGAAAATAACACTAAATGAATGATAAATCCAGTGTAGACATAGTTAATGTGGTAAATGACTATTGTAGCTGGAAATGTTTAATGGAATATCTCCATAGAGGTACAGAGGAACATTTCCAACCTATTTGTGAGTGTCAAAGTATGCCTGTGTTAGAATTGTATTTGAACACAGAAGGAAACACGGGTTGAAAATGATCCTGGCATTAAAATCTTTGTAAAACTGAGACCTTTTCTTTGTTATAACCTATAACATGCTGATATGAGCCTTAAAAGTTGACCCAAAATGCGCTATTTTCTCTGGTGAATTATGATAACAACAGAAACACAACCAGGGCATCAATGATTGTTCTGTGACTCCATGTCATAGATATTAACCTACTGCAGTTTTCCTGCTGAAACTATGATACATCCCATAATATTGATGCTCAAAGCCGGTTATAGAGAAAATTGTGCTGAGCAAAAGTCAGGATTTTGGTTTTAGATTGTGACACCTGGAGTGGATTTAAAACTGATTTAGTTGCAGTTTTCACTAGAGCCCAAATGTGTTTTTCAGACCTTAATATTTCATGTGTTTATCTGCTATATTTATAAAGTTATGAGGTTCAAAAATGCTTTTAACCCACCTCTATGTACTTGAAAGAGTTTGTAACTTGGAAAATATTCAGATTATTGCGTGTCTTCATTAAATGAACTAAAGTTATTGTAAATATAGAGGCATCTGATTCTGAGGGTGTCAGATGGAGGCGCTGACTGATTCTTTTAGAATGACCCATACACCAGATATTCAAGGAGACATTACACAACTCAAGTTTTTGAGTTCATTTCATCCCCTGATGACACAACCTTATCCACAACAATACACAATTACAGACACTTAAATGTCCTTGGAAACTAATCAAGCACCGACTACAATGAATCATGACCTGAACAAAGCACATGATTGGCTTTCAACAAATATGTTTTCCTTGAATTTATCAAAAAATAAACAAACGTTACTGCAACTACTTGAGTTTTCTTGGCATTGTCACCGACAATAATCTGACATTAAGATCTCAAACTCAACAGCTCTCAAGAACAATTTCACAACTGTCAGGATTCTAAATAAATGAAAACAACATCCTCTTAATCCTTCACACAATGCTTTACTTTGGCCTTAGTTTAATTACTATAGTACTTTGGTGTAGGTTTTGCAACTTTATGGAAATACTGAACAGTGGATTATAAGAACATCACATGGAAGAGGATAATATTAACTGTGCTTTATTAGTTCTGTTTGACAGGATTTGGGCTTCTTTCATAACATACTTCATAGGTGGAATGCAAAAAAAATGCCTTTTATGAAGTACCAAATGTGCATTATCTCAGTACACTAACAGATTTTATTTTTTTTACTTGTAGGTCTAGAATTATTTGAGTAGCATCACACACTGTAGCATCATATTTCCTGTAGCCTAATGTGATTAAACGATAATAAAACCCCCCAAAAGTGCTTCCTCTGATTGTAAAATAGCCAAAAAAGAAATTTGTGTCTGCTTTTTTTTATTGTCATTTGATAGTATTGGAGGTTTCCCAACAGAACATTCATCAGTGGTCAGTGGTTAATAAAGTTTTAATGTTATAACTGATATATAACAAACAGACGGCTGCATCTGGTTGAATGAAAGATGCTGTTAATGCAAGTGCAATGTTTACCATGTTCACCAACCTGCAAAGTGACCTGATGAGGGCAACCAAAAACAATCCAGATGATGAGGCTGAGCTTCTGTCAAGTTCTGAATATCTGTCTAGAGCTATGAATATGTTAACCTTCACTGGATCGGAGCCATTAGCACAGCTCCAAACTGAAATCTGTGCTGAATGCTTTCACAGCAACGCATATTTTCAGTAATTCACTTCCAGCTGGCTTTAGAAATACTTCACTTTTCTCCAATATGTGTGAATATTTTGTGAGGCAGGAGCAGTTTGTGGACTGTGGATGCTGGTCAGGTTCGTGCTCGGACCGGTCGGCTTGTAGAAGAGATGGAGATAGAAACACAGATTGAGAGTCTATACAGTAAAAGGCAAAGGGAGCCACTGATGCATTCTGTTCAGCCGGCTGTAAAAATGAATGAATATATAAATGAAAATGTTTTTGATGCATTCAGTGGGAAGGTCAGGGTTCAAATGATTTTTTTGATGTGGGACTTAAATATCGAAATAAACATGATGCACAGACCCACTGCTTCAGATGGAATTAACACTAAAGACACCGTTAGTCATATCAACGGGTGTCTTTCTCAGGCAATGGGCTGGAAACGCCTGTTAAATATGAGCCATTAGATCAACTATCATATCTGTAAAAACAGTAGAGTAGCTGGAATACTGCAACATTCCATAAATATTTTTTAAAAATTAAAGTCACAGCATAGTATCAGTAAAATAATTATATATTTTGCTGATTAAAATACAGGAAAACTTGATTTTATCATCACACATAGTATAAGAATGAATTACTATGTGTAAAAACATTATGATTGAAGATTTTTGATGTGGAGAATATTTGCAGTTTTGATATTTTTTAATAGTCAACATGTACAACAATACTTTTGGGGGGGATTTTTCTTAACAAAACAGGAAAAACCTATATAATAACAGTTAGAAAATTATTTCGCAAATTAATATCCTAAGCATACGCATTTTACTTTCAAATAACAGTAAAATAATTACATATTTTGTCAATTTAAAACACCAAAAACTGTAATTTCACAGCAAATATTTTTAAAATAGCTATTTTGTCAATCTAAATAGAGCAAATAGGGTGTAATTTTACAGTTCCACATTGTAAAAGAATGAATTATGATTTGTGAAAATACACATTTTTGATGTGGACATTATTTACAGTTTTTTCTTTTCTTTTAGTGTTAATGTGTAAATGCACACTCTCATTTTACGTTATTATTGAAAGAAAAATCTTTAAAATAAAAATTAAAAATGTTTCAATTATTAGTTAATAATATCTGTAAAATAATGTTTTTTTGTTGATTTAAATAAATAAATTCAGTGTAAATCTATGATTAAATGTTGTAAACATAACAGCCTGTTATTTGTAAAAATAGGAAAAAAATATGGACGTTATTTACAGGTCAGGCCTGCTTTTCCCCCCTTTTACAACCTACACGTAAATTATTACTTGTGATTTAGCAATTTCTTGTAATTTTACAAAACCGAGAAAGTCTGTGAAAGAATATTTAATAATGATTTAACATTTTGTATGTCAACTGTTCTTTTAAATGATGGCAAATATCTGTAAGATAGTGGTATAGTTTGCCTGTTTGAAAACAGTAAAACTGTAATTTTCCAATCAAATGTTGTGAAAGAGCAAATTACTTGTAGAAAATCTAGATTTGAAAATGTAGATTTGGAGAATGGTAAATATCTGGATAGTTAAACTATATATTTGCTCGTTGAAATGCAGTAAAACAGTGCAGTGTTATGATTAGACATTATAGTAAGAAAGAGAGAGTAGGAAGAATGATTTAGTATTTGTTAAAAAAAAATGCAGATTCCCTGTTTTGGCCATTTTTACATTTGATATATATATAAAAATAAAAAAAATAAAAACTTTTAATGTGTAAAGGAAACGTTTTTATTTTGTGATTTTACTAGTTATTGTATGTAATGTAATAAAATAGCTAAAATGTGGAAAATAGCAGTGTATTTTTTCCTAAAGAACTACAGTTAAAACCTGTTGAAAAGCAGTATTTTTTTACCGTGTGTGTCTGATTGTAGGACATATGTGGTTTTCCGTGTCCAAACAACAACCTGAGAGCGTGCCAGCGTACGTACACATGTGTGCGTCTGTGCTTTTGTTTGTATGCAGCGATTGTTCACTCTCCCTGGCAGCGTCCCAGCTCCCCCGGCCAGACCAGCAGCTGGCAGCCAGAGATTCCCACTCATCAAGCCACTTTATCACCAGGCCCACAGAGTTCAAGGGGCTGTCAGAGACCAGAGGAGCCTCCTCGCTCCTTTAACACCAGCACACTGTCGAGTGGCACAACCTGGCCGGTGAGCCCTTGAAAAGAGAGGCTGTGAGAGTGAAGTACCGCCGATAGTTTGACAAAGGATTAAATAAAGAACGAGAGCTAATGTGTTTGGCAGTCAGGCACGCTCCTCTCTATTTTTGTGGTGTGCATGTGGGATTCCTCGGCCGGCTGAGCTCTTCCCTTCCAGTCTGAAAATACAGCGTTTGGAGTTCTTTGCTGCCGACAGACACAAACACAGCAAACTCACTCTGTTGCCGAGAGCAGCCTTCAATTCGCGCTAAATTATTAACCGACTAAAAACACTGGCTGTCACCTTGTTTTAGCGCGTGGTGTTTTCAGATTCTCCAGCAGTCCTGCTTTGATTTCTTACCAGCTGCTGTGTTAATAGCGTGTTCTGTGGAGGGCATGAAGGCTGAGCTGTTATTGGCTGCTCTGGATGAAACATACAAGTGTGGAATCAGGGCTGTTGTTGTTAAACCAGCAGGTAGTTTTAGAGCTCAACTGACATATCACTTTATTTGGGGCCGGTACTATTCGTTAATCACATCAAGGCTGTTGACAATATATGATTCCATAGTCTGTGTTGCTACTTTGCATAAATATACATCTTTCGGCTGAAAAGAATAAAAATCTATTCACAGTTTACTAAAATAAGTCAGATGTTGTACCCCAAAATAGTACATTTTAATGCCAAACCAAGTTTTAGTATCCGTACACCTTCAGATGTGTACTTCGAAGCCTGCAGAGAAATGCTTTTTAGCAGCTCATTTGACTTTAAGGATACCACTGGAAAGTTTTGATAACTGATTATGTTTTGTACAAATTAAAGAAACTGAAATATTTCCTGTGGCATTGCAGGCTAACGTATCATGCTAGCTTTAGTCTCCAAAGCTTGACAGATCATGTGTTATAGTTGTGTTAAGATATGTCTTGTTAGATGGTTTTTAAAGTCAAGCACAAGATAAGGTCAAATAATAAAAAGATAAGACTTGACTAATCCTGAAGGAATTTCTTGTGCCAGATACTGATTAGAAAAATGAGATAATATGAGAATAAATCCAGTATGCAGTGTAATGTGCAGTACATTACAGTATTGATACTGATACTGAATTCTACAGTATTATTCCACATGATATTGAAATATAATAACAGATTTAGTTAGTTTTAGATCATATTTTTTCCGAAGATATTCAACCTATGCCTTTTAATTCCTCAAAATTTCGATAAGATGTACATATTGGAGCCATGTTGTCTTGTAGTTTGTCATAAGGTTTTAATTTTTTTAATGTAAAAACTTGTTATTGTCAGTTACGATGCCAGGAAAGCTGAAGCAGCTTGTTGGCTCTATAGGACGTTTAGTTCCAACGTTGGTAAATCTTGTAGATTTTCTCTTCATAAATTCAGGAATCCATGATTCTGGACTAGGCCAGAGTATACCTAGGGGTGTAAAGCAGACTAACCCTGGGTGTAGTCTAGGCAGGAAGTATGCGGTACTATATTGTGATGTTTTCGGTGTGGGAACCTCGTCTGAGGAGGATTTTAAAATGTCTGAGGAAACAATGAACAGCGTTTAAAGATTGGTTTTAATGTGCTCACCTAGTAAAAGCACTTCAACACTCAGGTCACCTGTTATTATTGTTTTAACAGCAACTCTATTCTGAAATATAAAAACATAATAAACATCATTGCCTCAATGTGTCAGTCTGTTTTCAGGTGGTATTACATCAGATTCCTGCATTACAGCTGGAAACGTTTCATTACAGGCTACAAAAAGCAAATATGGTAACTGGTCAATAATTATTAGACTTCACATTGATACGCCTGTTAAACAATGTATTTTTATATAAATGAACTTTCACATATCTGAATTACCCCCAGTACCTACCATGAACATACGACGTGTTTGTTGTACATTATATTACATGATGTTGTTTAGACGTTACGTCTCTGATTCTACAAAACCAACATTCTATCTAAAATCACAAGTAGCAGATTGCCAGTTCTGTCTGACTCAGTTTAAAAAGGCAAAGATGACTAATATTAGTCCGTTCAACGACATTAGATAAAGCAGCAACTCGGTCTTTACAAAATTATGTTCCTCTACCACTAAACTGTATTCTAAATTACTTTCTGAAGGAAATCTCCTTCCTGCTGGATGACGTTATTAGACTAGTTTCAGGTGCTTTTACATTTGTACGTTGCCGCGGATGAATCATGCCAATATACAGGAAATGTATTTCCTGCCAGATAACAGTGTTTGGAACAAATACATTTCTAATCAGCTGATCTTTGCTTTGCCATTAATTTCGCTGCTTCGCTGTTGTTCCTTTTCCGCCAAGCAATCATATATTAGAAGGAACGGCACATTTCACCCTCCTGTAAGCCAGAAAATAGTGGCGTGAAAGGGTTGTATTTTAACCCAAATCATGTTTATAGGTGTGTAACCTAAACCAAGCTTCAAATGTGTAGTGAAAGGGTTGTATTTTAACCCAAATCATGGTTTTCCAAACCCTAACCAAATCACTTTGGTGCCTATCAAGCTTTCATGTAAAAGTGTCTTAACCAAGTAGTTTTGGTTCCTAAATCAAACCAGAATGAGTGAAAACTGGAAACCTCCTAATGTGGCTCCTTTAAATGTCCTATAACATCACAGGTGATAGTTTGCCTTTCTTTCAAGTCAAAACTTCCTCGGAGTGTAATGAGGAATGCATTTTAGTTGTGTAGGTGTGTTATTTTGGAGGCAGGGTTGTTCACAGGCACTACAGCAGCTACTCGAGGCCTGAAGTTTCCACAGCGAGCGTCTGATAACTTGAAACTGAGCTTTAAGCCTCCACTTCTTTACGCCTCTACACAGCAAATAAGGAACTGTAAAATTGCTCTCACTCCTGGTCCTCGTAGTTTCCATTCTCTGTCTCGCCCTGCCTAACACACTCCCTCCCTCCTTTGTCCTACTTAGCCAGCTACTGCAAAATCACTTATCTTCACCTTGCTTCCTCTGTCTCCTGCTAATACACATTAGCAGCCAGCAGCCATATGTAATAGGGCTGTGCGTGCCCCCGCTGGTATAATGGCTTCTCTGACACTTCTCCCATTAAATTTGGTCAGGCGGCGCTGCACAGGAACCCTCTGCACACTCTAAAATATTGTTATGTAACTACCATAAACAAGCTGGCCAGCCTCGGTGACTTTGGGAATAGACTATTTTTGGGTTTGTTGTACCTTTTTCCTTGTTTATTTCCTAAGACTCCTCCGGTCGGACGCTCTCCCCGCCTTCTTCGGCTGCAAACCTTTTTACCGCCATAATAAGGTAGCTGCATTACGGAGCTCATCAGATTACAGTGTGACTCCGTGGACACGTCTGCTATATTTAATGGGTTTGTTTTCTTCCACATCTGTACAGTAGCACATACAGTAAGGGGATAGCATCTGCTGCTCCGTCTTTTCGTCTGTGTGTGGTGAAACCCAGGCCAAGTCCCAGATAACGCGATCATCGGCTGCATCCGTAAACGTTACCGTGACAAACGAGAGCTCCGATCCCGGCCGATAAGCGACGTATTCATTTGTTTAATTAAAACAGCTTGTCTCGTCGTGGCGAGGGGTCATTTTGGAGAATGTTGGAATTAAAGCAGGTAATTAAGTAAAGCTCCAGATAAGAAACCCCACAGAGGTGCCTGCTTCTGCCAGTAGGGAAGGCAAACTTAATCTATCCCCTCTGCAATCCCACAAGGTCGTTGACTTTATTAAAGTCTCGATGCCACTACCACTGCCCACCAGCCCAACGTGATGAAATATTTTATATACTTGTTGGGGAGAAGGGGGAGGAAGAGGGGAGTCGCCAATAACAGAGTAAAGTCTATAATACTAGTACTACACAAAATGAAGGCAATTAAAGGCTGCTTGTTATCTTGTCCATGGGAACAGGAGAAGAACTTGTACAGCAACGAGCACCTTGACAAAGATATTTGTTTGGCCAATGGAGTGTGGCGTTAATTATCACAGGCTGATTAAAGGCACTGAGCGGGAATGGATGTCATTTGTCTTGCCAGCCTCAGACTCTACGGCTGCCGGCCGGGGTCTTTATTTTAGGGTCTTTTTTGGGCTATTTTTAGCCCAGGGACCGCCTGACCAAATGTTTTGGGACTCAGCAGTACAGTTGAATATCACACAATTGTCCAACAAAAGTGAGGAGGATGGAAACTTCTGTCAGGAGACTGTTTTTATTTGTTTTGTCTTTTTAAAGTTTCATGATGTTTAAGATATTCACTTTAGTTAGAACAACAAAATTACTTATAAACATAAATAAATCAGGCTGATAAACAAATTACGAGGCATAATAGTGCAGAAAAGTGCTGTTCTTAGTTGAATTTCATTATATAGTTTTACAATCTTGTAAAAACATTAAAAAAAACTGTTGTAAAACAACTAATTTAGTTTCAAGTTGGAAGAATCTACTGGTCATTTTAGGTGATATTGTGAGCAATATGAGTTCCTTTGATGCTGAAAGCATTGAATTACAGACAGTTTGTTGTCTTTTTGGAGGAGATGATAGTGAACATGGTAACCTTGGTTACCAGACAGCTGTCAGATGGATCAGCCTGGACAAGGTGCTGAAACCAGTTTGGGATCTGAGAGCAGAGATTCCAGAGTTGGGCATTGTACATCATTGTATTGTTTCATTTACTGTTTTTATTGAGATATATTGAACATTGCTTTAAGTGTAGTGGGGGGCTGTTGTCTTTCTTTATGCTTCACAGTCATCTGAATGTAGATTTAGAAAAACTGACAGCACTTCCTAGCATTCATGATGAACAAAAACTGACATGATAAGGCAAGTTTCAAATCTCTGCCAGCTGATGGTCATATTGTTGTAGAATAAATTCTGAGTGATGGCTTACTTACTTCGTTTGTAAAAACAGTGACTGCTGAAAAGTAATTAAAGCACTTGGAAAATCAGTTTCACATTTTAAGTATGTCTTTATGATCGTAAATATCTACAACTCAATAGGCAGCAATCATAGTTTGAATGAAAAAACTAAATCTTTCATTACATAGTTGTGTTCTGTGTTCCACATTTCCATTCTATCATTGTATTGTTTCATTTACTGTTTTTATTGAGATATATATTGAGCAGAGCTTTTAAGTGTACTAGTCCGGCCCTTAACAACCGTCAAAGTTTCTCATGTGGCCCCGTATGAAAATTAATTGCCCACCCCTGCATTAAGATGTTCTGGACCTTTGCTTTAATATATGGTCTGGCCCAAAAATGCCAGGGCTGACTTTTTGCCCCAGTCCACCCCAGACTGCCAACATGGAAATCCCCTAGCTACTAAAGTAGTAAACACAGCAAACAAGCTATACTGTTTATAATCTCTAAACTATAGTTTATTATCAAAATAATCCTCAAATCTGATCTTTGTAATGGCATAAACTGTAAACTCTTGATAATGTCATTCCGTCTACTACAGTAATTATCACCGTTTTTAATGTATTTTAGCAGTTTATTATCTCTTATTGATATTATACACTGATGAAAGTACATTAATTTAACATTTTATTGATGAAATCTGATGTAATTAAAGACGATATCTCTGACTTAACCAACAAGTCTGTGTAAAAGTACAGACACTTTGTCACTAATTCTGTCAAATTTTAGAAATATACATGACCAGTCAGAAGTTTGGACACACCTTCTTATTCAGTGGTTTTTATTCAATTATTTTATACATTGTAGATTAATACTGAAGACATCAAAACTATAAAAGAACACATATAGAATTATGCTGTACACAAAAAGTTGTTAATCTTCAGTATTAATCTACAATGTAGAAAATAATACAAACAAATAAAAAACATTGAATGAGAAGGTGTGTCCAAATTTTTGACTATTAATGTATTTACAGTACAAAACTTGAATTTAACAATTTGATTTTTTAACCATTAAAAAAAAGTTAAATTACAGATCTATTTTAACGTTTTTATATGAAAAAATTGTTATTCACTGTTAAAGGTTTTTAATGTTATTTTACATGTAAATTCACAGTTTATTCTTGGAATTTTATGATTTTTTTTTTCCTGTTTTTCAAAACAAGAAATATCTGTAAAATACAACAGAAAAAAATCTGTTTAATTGCCATTGATTTTCACAATGCGCTCAAGCAAAAGACAAGTACAGAAAAATGTCACACAAGTAAACGTGCGTATTGACTTCCCACCGCTCTGTGCTGGTGTGTGTTTGTGTGGAGTGGTTGTGTCGTATAAAACAGTTACTGGGATCAGAGAAAGCTGGGTTTTTTTCTTTCTTTTATAAGATGTTCATCTCTAACACCTAAATAGTCCGACCATCTCTACTTGTCAGCATTTGTCAGGTCTATCAGGCTGATGTGTCTGTATTCTTTCTTTCCTTCCCTCTTCCTGCTCACATGAATGCACACAACACACAAACACAAAAATACAGCACCAGCACCAGACAAGGCCAGGAAAACAAATATGCCCATTTTCCTATTTGATTGGGTGTCAGCGTGGGGAGGAAGGGGACAGGTGTGATGCATAAAATGACCCCACGACTCCATCACGAGCACGACAGCTTTATGGTGAGGAGGTGTTTCAATCACGCCACCGCACTGGAAGGCATCAATCAATACACACACACACCACTACACAAACCCTCCACGACCACAGAGAAAGGGCACACTGTAAAACAAGAGCATTTTCATTTTTTAAAAATTTAATGGTATTTTACAGATTCCCCCGGCTTTGTTAAATGTGATATAATAACTAGTAAAACACAGAGAAGGGTAATAATTTAGCCTGCATGTTAAGAATTATAAAATAGACTAGAAATGGAACTTAATAGTAGTTTGTTCTTTTACAATGTGTGACACTAAAATTACTGCATTTAGATCAGTAACAAATATATAATTTTTTTACAGATATTTGGTCTTTAAAAAAAGTATATTAGGGACTGAAGAATCATTCTTTAATTTTTTATTTTACAAATATTCTCTGTTTTGTTAAACTACATAAAATATGTTGTCAAATCAATTCATTTACATGTAAACAGTAAAAAAGAAAAAGATTTTTTAAAATGTGTAAATAATGTTATTATTTGTGTATATTTTCCATTATTTTAAAATAAAATAAAAAGTATATTAAGGATTGATAAAAGGTAAATAATTCTTAACCGTTGTTTTACAGATGTATTTATTTTTGTAATTTACAGACAATATCTAGTGAAATCACAGAAAAGAGTCTTTTAATTTACATGTTGACAGTAAAAAAAAAAAAGATAAAAACTGTAAACAATGTCCACATCAAAAAAATTATGCAGGTTTATAAATAATAATTAATTGTTTCACAGTGTGTGGCCATAAAATTATTTAATAATCAGCAAAATAGTGTAATTATTTTAGATTGCCATTATTTAATTGAAAAAATATGGATATTAGGATTGAAAAAAGTGAAATAATTATGAACAGTTGTTTTACAGAAGTAATTAATTTTGTAAATTACAGCTAATATCTACTGAAATCACAAAATAATCTATTAATTTACATATCAATAGTAAATAAAAGAGATAAAAAAAACTGTAAATAATGTCCGCATCCAAAAATTTTAGCTTTATAAATAGTAATTGTTTTACAGAGTGTGACCATATACTGTATTTAAATCCGCAAAGAAGTGTAATTGTGTGTGTGTGTGTGTGTGTGTGTGTGTGTGTGTATATATATATATATATATATATATATATATATATATATATATATATATATATATATATATATATATATATATATATATATATATATATATATATATATATATATATATATATATATATATATGCCATTATTAAAATAAAAAACATATATATAAAGGATTGACAAAAGGTAATTAATTATTAACCGTTGCTTTACAGATGTACTTAGTTTTGTAAATTACAGATAATATCTAGAAATATCACAGAGAAAAAAATATTAATTTACACGTTTAAATGTAAAAAACAAACACACAAACAAACAAATGGCTAAAATTGTACAAAATTTCCACATCAAAAAAATACAGATTTACAAATAGTAATAGTTCTTTTACAGTGTCTGATAGTAAAATTACACAAGTTAAAAAAAATTACACTGCATTAAAAAGTCCGGCACCCATGCTGTCATTTAGTTTTTTTGTTTTGTTTGTTTTTAGCACATCGGCCTTTAATAATGAAACATTAACTCAGATATTGGGCTTTACTTTGCACTCAATTAACCTTTGGAGCTCAAACTTCAAATAAATTGGTTCCTCTAGTCGGAAAATTTTAGTTAAACAACTGCAGATTTAATAAATTACCTTTCTCCTCATCCCACCTTTGGAATTATTTCAATTCAAAAGTGGAACAATGCAAAGTGTAACTTCTTTAAGGTGCAAAATCAAGGTACAAATTATTAAATAAGTGCTCTATCATTAGTCTGTCTGTAACCCTGCAATTAGTGGCCTAATTCCATCTTTCGTCCCTGAATAGGTTTTCAGGAAGCAGCAGTTAACAGCGTGCTACTGAATAAAACCACAATGAGAGGAGTAGGTGTTTCTCCACAGGTCTTCTGCAGAACAAATGATACCGAAACCTTTTATTATATGGGTTGTTTGTATCTCTTAATCTAGTATTAAACAAAATAGCTGCAATAGTAATGATGATAATAAGCTTTCTTTCTACAGAACCTTTGAAACCTGGATGTACAAGGTGCTTGACAAATCATTCAATTATGCAAAACATTTGAAAGAAACTATAAAAAGATTGAAAGAATGCAGTAAAAAGTGCAGCAACAGAGCATCAGAAAAGGAATAAAATGTTTTTGAAAAGCTTTGTCTGTCCAGGATTTTTAAAGCTTTTTGACGTGAGAAACTGAACGAGATGTTCTAACTGTAAGACAGGAGCTTGTTCCAGAGTGCTGGAGCTAAAACAGTAAAATCGTGGTTTTCAGCCTGGAATGAAGGACTTATAACTGAGTCCTGAAGACCATTATTACTTATTCTTAGATGTGAGGGGCTGAAGATGCAGAATCAGGTGTTAAAAGTTCAGACATGTAGTGATTTAAAAATAATCAACTGATTATTAAAAAGACTTTTAGAATAAATATGGAGCATGCATCAAGAGTTTTGAATCAGCTGTAACCAGTGGTGGGCTTAAACTCCATCTGAATCACTGACTTACCATTCAATATTTTCCCATTAGTCTTTTTTACTATATTCCCAGTAGTTTATTCTCTTCATTTCATAGCGTGTCGCTGGACTGGGGCATTTCTAGCAGTGCATGTTTTTATTAAAGCTTTTATCCAATCATACTTCAGCTGTCATGTGTTGCCAGGGTCAAAGAAATCTGCCCTTGAGGCCTTCAGAATCAAAAGTGCAGGTGCCTTAAACTTAAAGCACATCGCAATGAAACTGTTGCTTTAACCAATCAGATTTTGAGTTTCTGACCTCAGGACCATCTAGCAGGCGTACGATGACATCAGCACATTCATGTCCTCTGATTGGCTAGTCAGGGAGCGTAGCCAAAGCTAGGAATTCCTGTCTATAGCTAGTAAAAGTATTAATAGCTATTTTTTTTAACCATCTGTAGCTGATGTCCTGTTATCCTGCCTTTCTGTATAATATTGATGTTTTTTATAGGCGTGGCATCACAGTGATGCTATTAAGAGGTGGTTTGATTCAGGGAGGACGCCACTGAAGGCCTCGGTGTAAAATGCACAACCTGCCACTGGCTGTAACCAACTCCTGTGTTATTAAGGCAGGTAAATAGTAAACAATGCTTCGATACATACGACGCTGAAAAAAGAGAGGAAATTTAGTATAAATTAACCAAAATGTTAGATTTGGAAAAGTGCAACTATTCGTACTTCCTACTGGTAGACTTAGCTCAGCTGGAAACTTGGTCCAGCTGGTGACAGGTGGGGTTAATCTTCTTATATCTGAGGATTAAATCAGCGATGATGGCCTAAACTCACAGTCAACGCCTTGTTTTTAGCCGCTGCAATGAAACTCAGGAGAAGCTGTTTGTGTATATCTGTGTTTAAGAGTGAGACAGAAGCAGGAAGGAGGGGCTGGCATCATACATGCATGTGTGTGTGTGTGTGTGTGTGTGTGTGTGTGTGTGTTGTGAGGGGTTAAATGAAAGTCAGTGCACACACATGGGGCATCATAAGCAGACAATGAAAAATGAGAGTGGAGAAGCTGTACAGCGAGTTTCCCTGTGGGAACAGCTACAAGCAGGCATACGTACCTTTGGTGATAATCGCTTTGCCTCTGTGTGTGTGTGTGTGTGTGTGTGTGTGTGTGTGTGTGTGTGTGTGTGTGTGTGTGTGTGTGTGTGTGTGTGTGTGTGTGTGTGTGTGTGTGTGCGTGTGCGTGCGTGTGTGCGTGCGTGCATGTGTGTGTCTATTTTCAGTGTGTAAGTGAGAGAGCAAAATGAAAACTGGGGAATAAACGTAACAAACTCAAGTTGTAACTTAGTGTGTGTGTGTGTGTGTGTGTGTGTGTGTGTGTGTGTGTGTGTGTGTGTGTGTGTGTGTGTGTGTGTGTGTGTGTGTGTATGTGTGTGCAGAGACAGGGAATAGGTTTTTCTACAGTACATTCTGCGACAACATGAGACTTGAACTAATATTGTGGTTAAATAGAAATGTGTTGCTTTTGTGATTCAGGTTTACCTAATTGTAGGAGATATCTGTGCATATGCTTTGTTGACAAGGTTTGTCTGGGTGTATCTTTGTCTACCTCAAGTTATATTGTAAATAACCTAATACATTTCTTTATTTGCTAAAGATAACTGCTGTATTTTATTTTGGAATTTTACCTTTATTTACAATGAGTCAAGTGTAACGTCCGGTTGACGCTTTTATTTTGAAAAGATTACTTCCTGTTGCCACTGAGCCCAAATTAGCTTATCGGCAATATAAAGACGGAGAATGATAAGGACACGGAGAGAAATCAGCACATAAATGTGTATTTTGCACCTAGCAGCCCCTTTGAAAGAGGCACAAGGTATGTTTGTGTGTAAAGAAGAGCAATTTTGAATGTTTCATGGAACTGAATATCTACCTGTTGAATTTTATAACTAAAGCTAAGGTTTGTCTAAGTTGTTGATGTTTGTGAGAGTATAGCGCTTAGCTTACACATTGTTTTGTGTGTTCTGTAGCTCTTACGGTGAAATTTGAGGGTTTAATGCCAATAAACCTGAAAAATCATCAGTAAGTGTCTCATCCCACTTGATTTAAGATAAATTAAATATTAAAATAAATAATAAATTAAATATTTAGTATATGCGGTTACGAGTCCCAGTCCTCTACCATTTTCCCAGATAATACACACTTTCGATTAGCTGTAGAGAGTCTCTGACTGTTTAAGACTGTGGTGACAAGAGGAGCAGATTTGTGTCGGCAAGCAGGAAGCATTGAGTTGATCTAGCAAGTAAAGGGGCACCATGACAGAGCCTTATGTGTTGCTTAATGCCGTCACACATGTGTAAAAGCCGAAATCAACTTTGATAGTGTTCCTGTATCTTAGTAGCAGAAGTATTGTGGTGTCTGTGGCTCAGAATAGTAATACCAGCGCAGGACCAATGTCTGGTTTGATCATTTTGTAAAAATGTTTTTTTTTTCTTTTTAAAGTAGATTAAATTATGATTGACAATGCTGCATTTATTTAAACTAAATTTTATTTTCTGACACCTGAATGACAGCAGATGTAAAGGAAGGATTGAGCTTGTGTTTGTGTAGATACCACTTTATTGTTCCTGAATGCCATCTTAGATCCATATATGCCAGTATATTGTGGCTCAGAATGGTCAAACAGAACCTTTTTCTTACTTCTATTACTTCTTTTTCTTCAAACATTTGTCTATTTTTATCAGTTCTTCTATACTTTGGCCATGATATGGTCTTTGGATCTTTTCAAAAGGAGGCACAATACCATGTTTTACAGTTGGTTTTTTGAAAGATGTTTTCTTGTTTGTCCTTGAGAGGAAATGAAAGGTGGGTGGCAAACAACTGCTCTCACCTCTGTCTTCTCTTTTTACCTCCTATGGTTCTTCACAGATGAGTGCAGAGCGCTGCACAACTGCTTGTCTGCACCAGTTATGCATTGAAATTCAAGTAAAATTGTCCAAGTTAATGTTTTATTAAAGTAGATGGAGTGGTGGATGTTCATTTATCAGGCACAGATATATTTATTTAGACGTTTTCCACATGTCTGCAGTGGATTAACACTGGCTGATTATTGGATCCTCTGTTCATCATTTTCCTGTTATTGCATTCTGTACTTTAACTTTGATCCAATCCAGTTTTTTCTTATGAATTTACCCTTTTAATCGTAGAACTTATGAGTTTTTGCTTCATAAATTACCTCCCCTCCCCCTAATTTGTATTTTAAATAATGTCTGTTTTTGTTTTTTTTTTCCTTAAATGACCCTAATATATCGTCATATCAATTATACTTTATCAGTTGACAACATTTTCATAGAGGATTTTAGATTCATCTACCACAGTATTAGTAAGGTTCACTCCATTATTGTTGATAATAAGCCAAAGACAGCAATTTGTAATCAAAGTGGTCAATCTTCCAAATCATTAAATTATTAAATGAAAGAATGCCAGTTCAGCTGCTCCACAAGTATGTGGCACACAGATGTGGAACAGCACTACAGTACACAAGCAGAATTATTATCCTGCAAGAAGTTACTGTTTAAGTTCAGTAGATGGAGTTTTGGTTGCTTCAGCAAACTTAGATCCAGTTATCTCCATTCAGCTTCAGACTGGAAACTAGATACCGAATTGCTGTATGGGACCTTAAATGTTGCTTTCCACCTGTTTGGTTTCTGTTGTAGGGCTGCATGATATTAGAAAAAAAACTGACATTGTGATTATTTTGTTTTTCTGCAGTAAACTGTGCTTAACTTCCAACCACCTGCAAGAGGTAGTTTGTGTCTAAAACCTCACAGTCTGAGCTTCAACTCTCATCATGTTCACCACTTTGTCTGTTATCGTACAGAACTGACGTCTCTCATCGAGGCCCAAAACAGCTTCTCTCATCCCCGCTGAGATGTTCTCACTTGTATGATCATGTGGGAAAACACAGTTCACAAACAGCAACGTGTCAGTTGTTAGTCCTGATTAATAAAATGGTCGGCTCTGACTTCTGATTTCCAAGCCACTCTGTGAGGCAACTTGAAAACAATAGGTGCACGGCGATATTATTATCGAGCGACTGGATCATATTTTTGAAACCCTCTTTGTTAACTGGTTTTATGTCTTTTGTGAGGTGAAAAGTTACGGCATCAGTGATTTCTGTCGCTCTGTGCAACTGTTCTCATACAGTGTAGCCCTGGTAGAAGCATCCAAAACGTTTATTTGCTTTGGACGGTATTCAGATCTGGCTTTGCACTCGTCATTCAGAGCTTTGGAGATGTGTGTACAAACCAGGTGTGCTCCCTTCTTATGTGTGGTGGTAACAACTGCAAGACAATAAAGGATCCGTTTTTGGCCAGTTTAGGGCTGGGCGATAAATCGATTTTATCCATTAATTCGAGTTTGTACTTAATGTCGATTTGTTTTAATGAAAATCGATTTTCTCATCAACATCCACCACTAGCGCCTGCCTGCTGGGCTCCCGTAGTTCAGAGTTTTGCAATTTGCATAAAGTAGAAGTCGGTCTACTTTATGCAAATGAGCTGCAGCCCTCTCCAGGTAAACACACCGGATCGCAGCGGGAAAGGCAACCGGACCAGCATGCCACATGCAGCGCATTTCCAGCTGCGATCCGGTGTGTTTACCTGGAGAGGGCTGCAGCTTATTTGCATAGAGTAGAATGGACTCCGGGGTGCAGAGATTAGGTAGGGGGTAAAAAAAAAACAAAGGATAAATCGTGAATCGGGATTTTTTGTGAAAAAATTGGAGATTTTTTTTAGGCCATATTGCAGAGCCCTAGGCCAAATCATTCTTTCTACAGCTGAAATATCTCCATTCACCTGAGGGCGGTACTACGAAGCCAGATGAGTGGGTTGGCAGGTATGATGAGCTGAAAGTCATAACCAAGAAGTTTTTGTCTGGCTAGATCACCATGGTAACTGATGCTACGGAGCTAACCTGGTCAGGAGCAGGTTTTGTTCGGCTGTAAGCAGCGTCTCCCTTTAAACAAAGCACTTCCTGGCCATTATTTATGAGTGATGCAGATTCTAGGCTGAGGGAAAATGTTTTAACTGCAAACATGTTGAGCTGTATGTTCTCTAAAACCACTGAATGAAGCCGTGTAGTTACAGTATCACGCTGTATGCGTCTTGTTGCCATGGGAACCCAACACGTATTTAGTTGGTGATGCAGAAATAAATAAGTAAAGTTTGGTCCTGATTTGCTGACAAGTTCGTTCATGCTGCTGGTACTGCAGCTGATAAAACACAGTTTAGAAACTTGATTATTCTACTGCTATTTGTTACAGAGAATATTCAAACTTCACTTTGATTTGGCCAAAAATGAAGTGATTTCCTGCATTATGGGACAGTGTCAGACATAAATACTTCAATACAATATCATGTTTCAATATATGAAGTTTAATATTTTTATTGTGGAGCTGTTGGTTAGAAATGATCAACTGCATTGATCGGTAAAATAAAGACATTATGCACGTTTAACAGTTTTCTACCAGCATTATTTCCAGTCACAGCGTTTTTTACCGTCATACCTTCTCTTTTGCTCGTTGTTCTCCATAAAAACAACCTGTTGACTGAAGCAGCTGCACACGATCGGTTTATTTTGTGCAGAAGGAGAGTCACATGACGTGCCACACACCTCCGTTTATGTGAATAAAAGGAATAAAATAATAAGAACACAATGTGAGTCTGAAGTTGAAAGTCTGAGTTGACAAAGAAAGTGAAAAACCACCTTTGTTTAATCTGTTAACTCTGACTGAGGCTTTAGTTTTTATCGAGCCGGATTACACAAAGAAAACCCAGCTATGTTGAACTTTCTTCGGAGTACAACCTTCTGATGTTTCTTTTGCAACCAAATATTATTTTTCTTTGTTTCCTGCATCTCAACAAACTCGACAATCTTGTTAATTTCATTTTAAATTTAATTTTAAAGAGAATTAAATGTCTCCAAGAACTCTTAAATCGGGACTTATCAGACAGACTTCTCTTGAAGAAAAAACCCTGCAAGTTTCCTGTTGTATCAAATAGCATATAAGAGACGCAGCACAGTGCGGTCATTTCTTGACTGTTGCACACATCTTAGTTTCGATGCTGAAAGGAATTTTTGTGCAGCAGTTGTGCAACAATCCAGGCCTCGGCATCGTTATTGCCACTGGTCCATGCAATACTTGTACATCACAGTGTTATTCCCCAGCCCAGCAGTGGTGAGGAATAACATATAACTGTCTAGTTGGTCTCTTATTATCTCATGTCAGTCCAAGCAGCATTCTCCTGACAAGTGGTGTTTGACTCAGTCAGAAACTGACACACACAGAGACAGACAGACAGAGAGAGACAGACAGACAGACAGACCTGGTGTAGAAAGACAGACAGACAGAGAGAGACAGACAGACAGACAGACCTAGTGTAGAAAGGCAGACAGACAGAGAGAGACAGACAGACAGACAGACAGAGATAGACAGACAGACAGACAGACAGACAGACAGACAGACAGACAGACAGACCTGGTGTAGAAAGACAGACAGACAGACAGACAGACAGACAGACAGACAGACAGACAGACAAACCTGGTGTAGAAAGACAGACAGACAGACAGACAGACAGACAGACAGACAGACAGACAGACAGACAGACAGACAGACAAACCTGGTGTAGAAAGACAGACAGACAGACAGACAGACAGACAGACAGACAGACAGACAGACAGACAGACAGACCTGGTGTAGAAAGACAGACAGACAGACAGACAGACAGACAGACAGACCTGGTGTAGAAAGACAGACAGACCTGGTGTAGAAAGACAGACAGAGACAGACCTGGTGTAGAAAGACAGACAGACAGAGAGAGACAGACAGATAGACAGACATACAGACAGACAGGCCATTCCACAGCAGCAGGATGTGAAGCGCTGCCAATCTTTTCATCGCACACGGACCTCTTTCTGTCTGATAGAATAATCAGCATGCACTCGACAGGAGAGTGAAAATTGCCATTCACGCACAAAAACATGGCGAGGATAGTCAATTATCTGCGGAGTTTGTTTTCTTCTCCGTGCCATCTATTTGCATACCGTTCCTATGAGAAAGTGCTTTTGATGTAGTTAGACGGTTCTGGTCAGTATGATATTATGTGAATGTGTCTTATTAGCGCGCCGTGTGTGCAGGCAGGGAAAAGGTCATAATGTTTCTTTGTTCCCATAGCTCTTTTTGCTCAATTAAGGCTAATCACCAGAGCCCAACATTGATCCAGCCTCTCAGCTTTTCTCATGCTTGGATTCTGATGATCAGTGTGCGTCTGTGTGTGCAGATTGTGTGTATGTTAGTGCTAGTGGACAGAACATGTGCAGAAACCTGCAGTGACAGGGTGAACCGTGTTCATACATGTGCCGTGTGAACATGTGTGTGGATGTAAATGCCATTCTGTGATCTCCCGCACATCGAATGATTTACCTCTCTGGTGTAATGGACCAATTTCTCTCTCCTTTTTTTCTCTATTCCCCATCTCTCCTTTTCCTCCTTTTTCAATCTGCATTAAAATATTCTCTCGTTTAGGTCTGTGACAAGTCATCTGTCACTCAGAACAGAGAGGGAACGAGCCCATCTGATGGACAGAGTCCTATATGTTTGGATACATGTTAGAGTATATTGTGAATGGTGAGAATATCATTTTATTTTTACATTATTTGATTCACTTATGTTCGCCCAATCAGTGCTTGTTTTGGTAGTTTGCGTGCATGCTTTTAGAAGCTTGTGGAAATACCTTCATGAGCAAACATTTGTCTTCTTTTAGAGATAAATCGATATGATATTTTAGAATTTTCCTACCAACTGCCATCAATCCAACCACCATTGATTGTCTATATGTTTGCAGAGGGGTCCAACACTATTAGAAAAAATATGAAGGCATCAGATCTGTGATTCCCATATAGTTCCTATGAAATTGCTCACTCCTCTTGGAAATTTTCCTCTTTTATTGCTTTTCAACATTGACTCATGTTCAATATGATTTAGCTTTTATATAAAGAATATGTCATTCTGTAGTTGTTGCCAAACATGCATCTATTAAATACTGACTTGAAGGGAGTGAACATTTAATCAATCGCTTTTTTTTTTTTGCATTTTATATTTTGAATTAGTTGACATTACTTGGTAGAAATCTGTTCTCATGTTGACACGATAGAGTGTTTTTTTGTAAATTGTTGTCAAAAAGACAAATTAAATGGACTATGATTCAATGTTGAAAAGCAATAAATTGTGAATATCTTTTAATATATTTGTAGCGGCATGATCATAGTTGCTGTTTATCTGCAGAACAAAATGTCTGCAGAATTCACAAATGGTTTGTATTAGGAATTAGGAGTGCAAATTTCAAACTGTTTTTTTCTCCGGTAGTTGGCAGAATTGTCAATCAACACTCAGTTAATCTTTGAAACAATTGATGTCCTATATGCTGGTAGAGCTGCATTTAACCGAAGATCTGTGACATTTGCAGCAGGAAAATTTTTCTAGTTGATTCCAGCTTGTCTTGAATGGGTGAGCTCTACCGGAAAGCATTAACTGTCACATAAGTCTCTGTCATGGTGGCCCATTACAAGTTAAAGTCATACAATGCTCTCTGCTTGCCAACAGGGAACTACATGTAGTCTAAACAACCGCCTGCTCGGGTTGGTTCAGCTTTGAACACAAACAAGCTGCACTTTTCCAACTTAGTAAATAGTAACAGCTCCTACCTGGTGTCCCAACCAATTACCATAGCAATCCTACAGTACATTTTCTGACATGAATGTCCTTCACTTCTACCTTATTGGTCAATATATTTTTGTTCAGCTGAATTATCTACAGCAGTTAATGGTTAATCAGTGATATTCCTTGTTAGCATCATGAACACCTCTGCATGAATTTTTCCAAAACTGATGCATTCAAGCCAACTGATAGATGTGTTCTTAACACAACACTGTAAATGTGTGTCGGAGACCCAGCTCTTCCGTTAGTTTATTATAGAGAGGGATGGTGCTGTGTTGTCTTTCTTAATCTGTGGTTTCTAACTGTGGCAGGGACATCTCTGGTTTTAGAATAAAGTGTACTGTAGCATTTACTGTCCAGACCCACTTTGCAGTGATGAGAAGATGCAGAGACACCATCGTAGTGTTGCATGAACCAGGCCTGTATTTCCTCATCTGGAGCAGTGGTCATAGTACAGAGCATTTGGTAGCTGTTTTTTTTTTTTTTTTTTTTTTGAGTTTTGGGCCTATCTACACATTTTATAGCTGATGACAGTAACATCTCTGTCTGCACGCAAATACTTACATCTCACATGCACACAACTCCAGCTGACAGTTCCTATTAGCTTTAAATTGCACTTTACAGGTTAATTATTTACTGAGTGGAATTCTAAAGAAGGCCGGCCGTTAAATTAGTTTAAATGAAATGGCGGAAATTGCCCCCCTATAAATACAACTAAGCCGATATATTCGTCCAGTCGTTCGGCCCTTTTGGGACAAAGACCTCAAGCAAGACTGGACATTCCAAAAGAGCTGCTGGACTCTGTCTTTCTTCGTTTTATGTCTTGAGAGTGACTTTTATTTGTTAACCATGACAGACACTGAGTTTTATAGCAGGATTTAAGTGTTCAGAGATCAAGATGTTTTCCGTATTAAGTGATCACCCCATCCTGTTCTCTTTAAATGCTTTGATAGGACGTAGCAGAGCTTTCTGTGGCATGTTCTCATCATGTCTTTATTCAAATCAAAGCAGACAAGCAGAACATTGACTAAAATTCTACGATTACTTGTTTTGACACTATCAAGTCAACTATAACATTCTAATTATAGTTTACTGTTTCAGTGAACTATAGAGTGATCCTTGGAACTTCTTGCAGTTCCTAAAGAAGCTACTTAGATGAGAGCTGAAGTGTCAAGAACCTAAAACAGGAACTGAAGTAGCTTTTTACTGAATCTTCGAGAACTATCATGGCCTGAATGATTGAGAATCTGCACCATTATGTATAGTAATGCATTTAACTTTGGCATAATCGCAAACTAACTCACCCACTAGGAACAAAGCATATTAAACCAGATTTTATACACTTTGTTGAGAAGTTTTTGGAGATCCATTGTGTTGGGTGTTGATGACAGGACTGTATTAGATTGTAAAGATCAATGGTATGATTCTATGGTTTTGAAATTACATGAAAACTAACTTTCTTACTAAGCCAAGAGACCTGAGGTTCCTTCTGAAAACAGACAAGAGAATGTTCTCCAATATCGCAGCTTGCCATTGTGAGTTTTACAGTCTTTGAACAGAGTTGTAGGTGAGCTGGTGTGCTTGAGCAGCAACAAGTAGCTGTGGGGTGGTTGGAGACAAAGGCATGGACTTAATAGAGCTGTACTTTCTACAAAAACCAACAGTGTATAGTTGTAGCTAAGCCATTTTTAGGTTTGAAGGGATTATTTTCATGGAAAAACTTGTAAATATGTAGTTTTGATACATGGAGTTGAGCTTTAAGGGGTTAAATCTGTGTCCATAGGAGGAGTTTGAGGCTTTATATGGCTGTTTTTCCTCTCCATGTTTCCTTATCGGGTCTATTAGATAGCAGAAAACAGTCATTTGTCTCATGAATGGCAGTCTCCCACCCTGCAGGCAAATGCTAGGCCTGTTTTTTTTTTTTTTTTTTTTAGTACTTTGTTTTCAAATGAAACTGTAAAATACGAGTACTATATCATGGTCTAGATTCATGCTTGTTTTATATATTTATATCTTTGACATTCGGGAGGCAGCTGTGTGCTGTGGTGGGAATAATAGACTGGCTTTTTGAGAGCCATAAGCCTTTAAGGGTCGTCCGGCTGTGGCTGCTGCAGCCACAGGCTCTCTACTGTAATAGCCTGTAATTCCTCCTGTCTATTATAATCACCAACACAGCCTGACAGCATGCACACACACGGATAAATACGCACACAGGCGCAGTGCTGTGCAGATGTTTCAGGCACCTTAAATGCTTTGATTCTTCGCCGTCACGTGGCATCATCAAGGAGGCGTCTCAGATTGATTCAGAGGAATGACGACGACCTCATACATTCTGAGACATGAAGAACTACCTCCAGTGACAAGAACAAGCAGTCTGATGGTCTGACCCCAGCAGAGAGCTGATCTCTACATCATGGAATCATTGTGGGATTTACATGTTTACATAGAGAGATGACATAGAGGCAGTGAGACTGAATCCACAGGAGAACTGTGGCTAGTTCTCCAGATGCTTGGAGCAAGCTAACTCACTTCAGCCTGCAGCAAATGTGAACAAGTGTAGCACATATTGGAGCTAGGTTATAGAACTGAAAGATCTAGCACAGTAACATGTTTAATTTCAGTCAATATTAATAATTATTGATCATTTGTAATTAATTATTTTTAATAAACGCCAACACAGAAACAAAACCCTTTATGTTGAAGTTAATTATCCACTTTAGCCTTAATATCAAGGCACACAAGTAGTAATTCTGGTTAGAATATCAGGATCAGGGCAGATTATGGCAGTTTTCAGGTAATCAGTATCAGCAGAAAGCTAAGCCCATTTCTCTGTTGTTATTTGTGTTGGCCCTTTTGCCTTTATTATGTTTAGGACAGAGACAGGAAACATGGATAGAAGAGTGGAGGAATGACCTGCAGTAAATGGCCATGGGCTGGATTGGAACCTGTGACCGCTGCATCGGGGACTACAGCCTCGGTTTATGGGTGGCCTGCTACCTGGGAGCCCCCATTTCTTTATTTACATCTGCTGTCACACAATCCATGAAACGAGCTGCAAAACCGGCTGCTTCATATGCTGCTGTAAAAAATGGTGACATACCATAATGTTCAAAAACTATTTAAAAAAAACTCTCAAAATAAAATCAAATGTGCTTAAAATAAAGATAACCTTAGTGAATTTAAATACAGTAAAACAGCGTCATTTTATGGTCACACATTGCAAAAGAACATGTTACTATTTGTAAAAGTGCAGATTTTTAATGTGGACATTATTTATAGTACAGATAATTGTTCTATTACGACAGCAAATATCTGCAAAAGTAATAGTTTTCACTGATTTAAATACAGTATAAAAGGTGTAATTTTGCGTTTAAGTCTTGTAAAAGACAAAATTATCATTTGTATAAACAATGTAAAAAATATTTTGATGTTATTGACATTTAAAAAAAAAAGATTATTAATAAATGTAGACTTTTTCCTGTAAGTTTTGGTTAATTTTTTTTTAACAACACAGGGAAAAGGACAAGGAAAGTCTGTCAAATAACTGTTTGAAAAATAATACTTTAATACATTTCCATAATTTTTCATGCAAATAACAGCAAATATCCATTGTTGTATTCCAATGTTGGAATAGAACAAATGACTCCCTGCAGAAATATAGATTTTTGCCATAGTTGACCCGTTTTTTTCAGTGACCTAGTATACATTTTTTTCTGTGATTCTACTTATATCGTGTGTAATTTGACTGTTAAACAGTACATTTTTCAAAAATTACTATTACAAGCTGCTTTTCCAGTGTATATACACACTTAGACATGTGTTTGCCAACATTGTAGATAAGATGAGATGAGATAAAGTTTTATTGATCCCACAGTGGGGAAAGTTCACCATTACAGCAGCTCCAAGTAGACAAGAAGTATAAAGGTAGTACAACAATAAATTAGAAACACACAGTGCAAAAACGCAGAGAACATTATATACACAGATTTTTCTTTTTAAGAAGACTATTTACATTAGGATGAAGTTGAAACAGTTATTGCACATAAGTGATGAGTTGACTTGTTCCTCTGTCCACCTGTTGAGTCTGAAGAACAGAAGAGCAGAGTGTTCAGACAAAGGTCAGGAGAGCTGAGCAGTTCGTAGGTGTTGGTAGATTTGTCTCTGAGGAGAGGTGTGGCCCTCATCTCATCTCCCTCACCAACCTCACGCCGTGGTTCTGCTACTCTCAGCCACTAGAAAGTGTGTGGATGGTACAGGTGCCAGACTCTCTCCCTGCAGCCCCATGGCGGCCGGAGAAGTTAATTGGCAGCATCTGGCTGTCTGAGAGCCCAAGTGCCCATCCTCCATCCCACCCTGCTCCTTCCCCTCCCTCCTGGCCTCCAGCCCTCCCCTCCTGTGGGTGCTGCTGCCCCTGGCACCCGCTCAGTGACACCAGTCTGGCTGCAAGCGGTGAAGTATGCGCCTGTGTGTCTATGTGCGATATAGCAGGGAGTATGGAGGCAGACAGGGCAGCCAGGCCCCCAGCTGCCACCGCCGTGCCAGGGGAGACGCAGCAGGCAGACAGGCAGACAGACAGGCAGGCAGACAGGCAGGCTGGCAGATAGGCAGGCAGACAGGCAGACAGACAGGCAGGCAGGCAGGCAGACAGACAGGCAGGCAGACAGACAGGCAGGCAGGCAGACAGGGCAGCCAGGCCCCCAGCTGCCACCGCCGTGCCAGGGGAGACGCAGCAGGCAGACAGGCAGACAGACAGACAGGCTGGCAGACAGGCAGACAGACAGGCTGGCAGGAAGACAGGCAGACAGGCAGGCAGACAGGCTGGCAGGAAGACAGGCAGACAGGCAGGCAGACAGGCAGGCAGGCAGACAGGCAGGCAGGCAGATAGGCAGACAGACAGGCAGACAGGCAGACAGGCAGGCAGACAGACAGGAAGACAGGCAGACAGGCAGACAGGCAGGCAGACAGGCAGGCAGGAAGGCAGACAGGCAGGCAGGCTGGCAGACAGGCAGGCAGACAGACAGGAAGGCAGACAGATAGGCAGGCAGGCAGACAGATAGGCAGGCAGACAGGCAGGCTGGCAGATAGGCAGGCAGACAGACAGGCTGGCAGACAGGCTGGCAGACAGGCAGGCAGACAGGCTGGCAGGAAGACAGGAAGACAGGCAGACAGGCTGGCAGGAAGACAGGCAGACAGGCTGGCAGACAGGCAGACAGACAGGCAGACAGGCTGGCATCTTTATGCCAAGGCCAGCAGGGCCCTGGGGGAGGAGAGGCACAGTCAGATAGGGACTCTGGATGAGTACAGTTCTGCTGATTTGGTGACAGACGCAACACGCATGCTGATCACGCTATGAGGGTGTTTGTGGTGCAACCTCATGTTAACTCATGGATAAGGTCGGCTCCCAGAAACGTTTCAGTCGCGTTGTAAGTTTGATTTTAAACTCTGAACCCACTAGCCTCAGCTCTGGGAAGGTCGTCTCATGCAGGACTGAATATCTCAAGTGTGAGTTCGCAAGTTTGCTGCTGAAATACACTGAATATGTGAGATCTGCATTCATTCGTGGTTGAAGAACTAGTTGCACAGCAGCAAGAACTAATATTCATAAAGGCTGTGACATTATCAGTAGTATACAGCAGTAGGAAAATAGAACTGATTGAAATCATCAGTCAGGAAACACAGGGAGAAACTAGGAGCATCTAGACTATAAAAGTAGGTCTATTGCTCAGCTCTTAGCAAACGATTGGATTATTTGAACACAAAACAATTAGAGTCTTTTTCCTACAGATTATTATAATGCAAAGAGTAAAATCATTTGAGCAAGCAGCCTTTGTTATGTGCTCAATAAACGTAATGTTTGCTCTCCACTTAAGAACACAATAATGACTTCTCAGCATTTTGTTAAATGTATTATCCAAATCTCCTGCGTGTGTTATAGTGATTTTTAAATCTCCTAACATCGTCTGTTTCAAAATGTTGCCTCCAACTCCATCCAAAGCCATCCAGCCAATTCTTTCTGATGCAATTTGTTTCCCAAAAAGATTTACTGTACTTAAACATCTGAACCTCAAGCAGTTTCTGGCAGTTCTTGCTCCTTTCAGGCAAATGTTTCACTGTAATATAAAGTTGTGGGCCTCTGTGGAGGAGAGCTATTGTTTTTTGTTTGTTTGTTTTTTACAGAATCACGGTGATACAAATGGAATGCCACTGTTGGTTAGAGTTCGTGAGTGTGTGTGAATGAGGAACACATTGTGAAGCATTTTGTAGAACCTAGCTAAGTTTAAAAGCACTATGTAAGTGCGGCCCATTTTGAAATCATTTGATGATACATATCACAATTGAAAGCTTAGATCTGGTTGCGTTTTCCAATGGAGCACCATGTCCCAGATAAGCAGTTTGGGGAGTGTTGGAAAGATCAACATCTTACAATTCTGTCTGGTTTTGCAGTTTCTGATTCTGATAAATGGTGGAACTTTGGTGATTTTTTTAAAAGATAGCATGCCTTTCAAAACTAGGGTCTAGAAAAAGAATTGATTGATTTTCCAACTGATTTTCCAATGGATGTATTGATTCTACTGAGGATAGACTCACTTTTGGAGCCAGCCTCAAGTGGCCATGTGAGGAACTGCAGTGATTGGTCAACATTAGTGCATGTATGGGACAGCATCCACTGTCCATATTCCTCAGGTTGTTTTCCTGTTCACTTCATCTGTGTTGTAAACCACTAAATCTAAGCTTTGAAACATTACCACTCAGTGTGTTTAACATTCCTAAACAACAGTTAAATTAATCTCATTCTGTATAAAAAATACACTTTATCATGATTACATGAGGAACAGTTGTTGTTAACAAGCCCAAAGTGGCTGTTATTGCAACATCAGCAGCTCCAGTTGTTCATCGCTGCTTTATTCAAGCTGCTGGCTATTTTTTTCCACAACAGCGAGTCATTGTGATCAGTGTAATGGACTACGAGAGGTGATCTCATCTCTACTCCAAATTTAATAAAAAGTGATTTCAGAATGTGTCATATGTGTTGCTCCGCTTTCACTGAGTAAATTTCCAGAAAGAATGATCTCATCACTCTGTTACCTTATTCCACTCACACACACTCTCACACCTACACACACACACACACACACACACACACACACACACACACTCAGGAGATGGCGATGTTGATCTCAGATCTCTTGTTCCACCGTTACTGGCTTGACTCATTGTGAGATCAGAGGCTGTTCTCACAAACAATTCATGTACTTGTGTATTTGGATAAAGAGCGACCAGAGTACAATAGCCACAGAAGATGCATTTTATGACAAGAAAAAAACAGACTGAAATTGAAGTAACCAATTCATCATTCAGGGGATTTGAATAAAATTAAAGAAAATGAAACAAAAGGAAGAACTGTGGCTTGGTCAGGTCTAAAAAGTAATTCAAGACAGCTGTTCTCACAACTTAATTAAATGCTTGGTTGCAAAGAAAAAATGTCTATTTTTTAAGTTGCAAACATTACTTTGATGAGTTGTGTTGACATAATAATGCAGGTGTTTGCATCAACCTAATATTTTGTGTAATTTACACTCAAATTTCTACTTTGGTTGATTTCAAATAAAATTCAAGTTGTAGAAGGTTTGTTTAATTGAGGTGGCATTTTTCTCTGAATTGAGTTTAAGATTGTAAATTCCTAAAAAACAAAAAAAAACCTGTGTTAATGTTACCAATCTGTAAGTGGAAAAGAGGAAATGTTTAGAATTTAAACTCATGTCTAGATTCATTGAGTC
Source organism: Amphiprion clarkii (assembly GCA_027123335.1). Lineage (NCBI taxonomy): Eukaryota > Metazoa > Chordata > Actinopteri > Pomacentridae > Amphiprion > Amphiprion clarkii. Next base: position 642,414 of record CM049569.1, read on the forward strand.
AAGCTAAATTGAAATTGTGCAAACTTAATGATATTTGCTTGATAACTAAATGTTTTTTTTTGCACCATCAGTTCAAAATGTCATCCCTACTCACTTAACATGCCTGGACAAATTCAGATGATCAAAGCAGTAGGACTATAGGCATAGTAATTTTAGTGTATGTAAACTTCTACTTTGAAGAAAGTGAAAAAAAATCTCAAAAAAAATTCTCACTCTCATTATTCTGGCATTTAGCAAATAGAAATAATTTTGGTCATCCTACATGACCTAAAACAGGAAAAGTTTAGTCTGATTTATTGTCAGACAGTGAGGAAAAAAAGGTTACATGTCTTTTTATACAGTGCATGCACACTTCTGGTTTCAACATATAGATGCATGTATCTACACACGTGGACAAAATAGTTGGTATCCCTCGGTGAATGAAAGAAAAACCCACAATGGTCACAGAAATAATTTGAATCTGACAAAAGTAATAATAAATAAAAATTCTATGAAAATCAGACATTGCTTTTCAACCATGGTTCAACAAAATTATTTTAAAAAATAAACTCATGAAACAGGCCTGGACAAAAATGATGGTACCCTGGAAAAGACTGAAAATAATGTGACCATAGAGATGTTTAACAGAAATTGCCATTGTCATTGCTAGATTAATTACTTTTTATACCTACTGTGTGACTAACAACATGAAAAAGCAAAAAATATAGTGAAGAAAATGTAATTGAAGCAACTTTATTTTTTAAATAGTTGTCAACCAAAAGAACCTGTATATTTATTAAAGATGATACTTAAAAAATTCCTTGTTGGAATAGCATGCAATGAGCTTAAAAATGTGTGTTTGTGGTACCAGTTATTAAGTCAGAACTAATTAAAAATACCTTTGATTGTTAAGGAACAGCTAATTCAACGTAATTTCATTAGAAGTTGTCATAACTCAGAAAGACTGATGCAAACTGTTGCATTGATTTTCATTTGCTTTCAGACTGTGGTCAGTTGCTGTTTAGTTGTTTGCATCACTAATGGACTGTCTCCTGCAGATGGACTCTGTTTCTATACCATCTCTAACCTGCTGTGTCTGACATATGCACATCATATAATAATAATAATGTCGGTATGTGTGTGTGTGTGTGTCGTCTCTATGCATGTGTCTGCTCTTATTATTATTATTATTACGACTTAGTCTGGCGCCGGTCTGTCTGTTACACACACACACACACACACACACACACACACACACATAGATAGATAATGTAATGGGAGTATAATGTTGCACTCTGGGAAATGCTGCATCACACAATTATAGGAGGATGGTCTCTCTCTCTCTCACACACACACACACACACACACACACACACACACACACACACACACACACACACACACACACACACACACATTCAAGCCCACTGGCTGCTCGTCTCCTCCCAGCAGCTCAAACAGCGCCACTCACCAGGGGCTTCATGCTGACATCATCACATTATTAGATGTCTGTGTGTGTGTGTGTGTGTGTGTGTGTGTGTGTGTGTGTGTGTGTGTGTGTGAGTGATTTTTTTTTTATTTTATTTTTGTGCTTTTTTATGGTTGCTTGCTTGTATTTTCCCCTCTACCTTCCCCATTATTGCAGATGAATGTGCACCTGCCCTGTTGCCCCATAGGGGACCAGTGGCGCCACAGTGGTGAGGGCACAGTGATCATCTGCTTCCTGCTAATTGCCCTGCTGCCCCACAAGACGCAGGGGAGGCAGCTACCAGCAGACCCAGCAATCTAGCTGAGACCCCCCGTGGGATGCGTTCGGGGCATGTTTGACTTTTTTCAATCAGAAAAGCGTACTGCGAAGTACATTGTGGCGCTCCTGGGCACATATATATACAGAAATATATATATATATAGGGAGAGAGAGAAAGAGTTTTTTGCTGCATATCTGTAGATTTCATTTGAAAAATGCTCCTTCTCCTTTCTCTTCTCAACAGGTCACCTTTCACTCATAGTGGTGGCCCTCTACTGGCCCATGTAGGCACTGTCGTTATATTATATACTCTTATTTACTGTTATACCCAACATCTCCTCACATATACCTCCTGTGACCCTCAGAGCATCAAAAGCAACACAAAGTTTCACTTTAATTTAATTTGTCTGCACGTTCAGTCATAAATAAAAGCTGCATTGGAGACTCAGTAATGAAAAAAATCTGCTAAAGAAAGGATTAAATGAGAATATATGTGTTCATTCAATATCTATTGTCCTTGTTGCTTCCATCTCAGGGTGCATCAGTTAGAGCAGCTACTGTAAATCCTCCACCACTTTCATCTCTACGTACCACCTCAGGGGTGATAAAAGTATCGCTGGTGAACGTACGAGTGCTGTACATCTCTCACACTTCTGTCAGATTCAGAGTGGAACAGATTAGCAGTTTGAGTTAGAGGCCAGTGCAAACAGTCGTATTTGCACTACAGACGCTTTGCATGATGAGAATTTAGTTTATACTCCTATCGAGAGCAGGGAGCGTAACAGTAGAGTGTGTTTCCATTTCTAAGAAAAAAAAATAGAAAGTTTAAAGAAGATAAAATCACAGGCATGAGCTAGGAGGCTTTTTTGTTCAGGTGGAAGATGATATGGGAAGAGCGTGATGTGAAAAAGAGATGAATTATGAGGTGAAATGAATTTTACTTCCACACAACCACTCCGTCTGCATTAAACATATCAGCAGATCAAACTGGATCACTCTCATAAACAAGCAAAGGTGTTTTGCTTAGATGAGGCCGCAAGATTTATGACTGCTTTGAGTTTTTTTTGTGGAAATAACTTCACATTTTATGTCCGCTGCATAATCTGAACGCCGACGAAGCGCTGTGGGTATGATCTGATATTGACCGAGCTGATTCGGGTAACTCACCTTGAAATTCATTGAGATCTAAAAGCTGCCAATCCTCTGACAGATCAGCTAATTAAATTCAGCAGTAATATGTGAGTATCAGAGCTAACACTGAAGGCTAACGGGCTAACAGCTTTCTACAGAGCCTCTAAAGGGGAGGCAGCCTGATGGAAGTGCACCTCCAGGGCGTTTAGATGCAGCCATCAGGTGAGACAGTCTTATTCTGTCATGTTTCAGTCTCATCAGAGGGCTGTTTCTGACCTGAGAAAGCTGCTAACGGCCTGTTGTCTCCACAGGTGAGCAACTCTCAGCTCTCTCGTTACAGGAAAGTCCATAATTCACAAGTGTTATTGCGAACTGCAAAAACGTACTGCTGCTAGCCACCACACTGTACCAGCAGCATTAATCCCCAGTTATTTCATATCATCAGCCCTGACTGTAATGTGCATTTTCTCCACTTTTTGCCCACACTGCAGCAGCAAATTATGATTAACCTCTAAAAATCGTGGACAAAAATGCTTTACTGAACTTTCACACACAAAGTCCTTTGTGTTAATCTGTCACTTTAATGTCTGAATGAACACTCCGCTCACTTTTTCGTATAACTTACTCGGTTGGACTTTAGTAACACTTTTATATCCTTTTGAAGTCTGAACCGCACCAGTCACATTAACGACAAGGACAAGCAATGGTATTTCGAGCACTAATATTCATCCAAAAACATACTAAAGCTGTGCAAAAGACACTGTTTGTGTAAAAACAAATCACAACACACCTTTTTCATTCAGTTTGCTGCACAATTTCACGTCTATTTGGGTGCAAACTGAAAGTTCCATAAAAATAAAATGTCACTGCAATAAAAACAGACACTGACAGCTTGGATTAATGATACTCACTAATAATGAATATAATTTGAGTTTTTCTTCTCCTGCAAGATGTTAACAGGAGCTAAAGTTAAGTAAATTGCTTCCAGCTGTTTGTATTAGTTTTTCCTCTGAGTGCATTAAATACCTGCAACATCAAAAAGCAGCAGAATCCATCTGAGAATCTCCAACGCAAGCGAGTTTCACACATTTGAAACAACTGAACAACATCACTGCGCAGTGACTTCAATAATTACTTAGAATATTAATTACCCCTGACAACAGCATCACAAAGTCAGATTTTTCCTCATTCACTTTGCTCTATATTGATAATTACAGACACTAAGAGTTTAGATTAAAGCATTTCACCAACAACCAATGCAATCAGGTTTGTTTGTTTTTTCTGTGAGATGTTAACAAGAACCGAAATTTGTTGCTTCCAGCTGGTTGTAGGAGTTTATTTTTTCTTCTGAGTTTTTTAAATACCTGCAGCATCAAACAGCAGCAGGATCCAAATTAGTGTTTTCAAAACAAGAGTTGCTCACATTTGCATCATATAATAATTCTAAATTACCACGACAAAAACATCACAAAATCATTTTTTTCTCATTTTCTTTGCAGTATGTTGATGAAAACAAACACTAACAACTTAGATTTTTGATACAACAATGAATGTCATCTGGGGTTTATTTCCCCACAAGATGTAAACAGGAGTTGAAGTTTGTTGCTTCCAGCTGTTTGTCGGAATCTTTCCTCTGAGTTTATTAAATACCTGCAGCATCAAACAGCAGCAGAATACATTTGAGCACCTACAAAGCAAGAGGCTTGTGCACATTTGTGGACATGAAGCAACAGAAAAACAGCACAGGTAACTTTATTAAATACTTTTAATGTATCTCTAGCATAGAGACAGGCTTATTTCAGGGCTAACAGCGAGTCATACTGTGTACTTTTTCATTTACGACACGTGAGCTGTCAAACAGAGTCACAGTTTATCAGCAGCAGGTAAAGTATTTGTCATATAGTGGTCGTCTTCAGGTGTTTCTGTGGTAGATATGACTTAAGCAGGAACATTAACATAAAAGCAACCTGTGTCTGGACAACAGAATATCATCATTTTAATGGACTGATGAAGCAGCAATGTTTTGTATCTCATGTCTAAAAGAGGCCTAAGACTTTCCTCAACACTTCCACATTTAAGAGGGCAAACCATAATCTGTGCCTCTCTGCAGCACATCTGATTCTCACTCTTTATTAGTGAAACTTAGCCCCAATCGAAGCTCACACTCCTGTGAAGCTGCAGTCTAATAAATATACTGTACCGCCACATACAATATACAGCAGGCCAACCAAATTACAAGGCAAGCACAGGTTGCCTAGTAACAGTGTCTCCAGAAAGCTTTGTTGCAACTTGGTTTGCATCCAAAAAAGATAGATGGATGCTCCAAGAATATAGATGCCGTCATGTTTGCACACGCATGCACGCAAACATATGTAGTCACTTCCCCACACATGAATATACATAGCGGCGTGACTGACACTCCTGAGATGATTCGGAGGCTGTTTTCTGCTTGACTTAGTATGCAAAACAAAAACACAGGGCCGTGCTTTAAAAACAATGAGCCTATCTAACATCTGGCAACATTTTAGAGTGCCAAGAAATATTGCCTCTTCAATTATTGGCGTAGTAACACAGAGGGAGTAAGGAAATATGTCATTCAATGTGAAATGTTTGCCAAATGGACTAACTGTTTGCTTTAAATGAGCTGGTGGGGATCTGTGGAGCTTGACAGCTGTACGGGCATATTGGGAGACATTTAACCTTCCTAACAGTTGACAGGATAAACGTTTGACAAGCTGAAAGTGACAACAGCGATATAGAAAATAAAAGGGAGTGGATGAGTGTGTGTGTTTGTGTGTCCAGGCCTTTGCAAGTTTTGTCCTGCATGTTTTTTTGCTTTTTTTTTTCTGAGTGCTCCGAGCGGCCGTGATTGGCGTGTCCTCTACGCTTGATTGATTTGAAAATATAGACAAGATGTCACCCATATGAAAGCTTCCAATTTCTATGCTTTCATCTCAAAACTTCACAGAGACGCCGGCGCCATCAAAATCAGAGCAGGAGTTTGTAGCTACCAGTGGTTCAGAAGTAGAAAAGCCCTGGCAAGCAAAGTGACACCTCGCTAAAGGCAGCCTGCTACTTCTATGAAATCCTCTCCCTTTGTATTCTCCTCTCATCTCTTTTTTTGTCCCTTTCTCTCTGACTTTGTCTCTTTACTTGTCTCTTTCTCTGTTTGTCATTCACTTTCTGCCTTTGTCTCGTGTTTCAGTCTCCCTATTCCGCTTTGCTGCACATCTCTCTTTATTCTGCAGGGCTGTGATGAGACGCTCTGGAAGTTAACTTGTCCCACAGCTCGCTGTGAAAGGAATGACCTTCATGTAGCTCACATACGGTTTTCAGTTTGCTGTGTTGTTTCCAGCGTGCCACTCTTTGCATATTCCTATTTTTGTGTGTGTGCTTCTGTGTTTCTGTAATCACTGAATTGTAAAAACTACATGTGAGTGCGTTATCATATGCAGGGAGCTTCTCCGTTTTTTTTCTTCTTCCTCAGCCCACGCAGTGATAATTCTGTTTGGGAACGACGGCACTGTACCACGTCAAGAGATGGGCAGGGGAGAGGCACAGGGAGGTACCATTTAGATAAAACAAATTGCCAGCTGCCGAGCAGGAGCAGTCACCGTTCAGATAAAAACCAAAGGGACCGTGAGCATTAGTGTGCATACGGTGAAGATTCTGTGCATTTTTTTTTTTTATTTTTTTGCATTGTGGTACCTAAAGGAGGTGAAGCCCCTTTTCTCAGCCGCCACTCCAGGCTTTTCTTCTTTCTTTTTTTCCCCCATAACAAGTCACAGAGCCATTTTCTCTGGCCTATAACTATAATGCTGTGATGGGACAAGCAGCAGTAATTAAAATCAATAGCCAGGACTTTTCCAGTCTCCGGCAAGGTCACACACTGCCCAGTAGAGAGAAAGACAAGGAGAAACAGAGTGGAGTGGGATTGCATGGATGGGCAGAGCCAAACAGGGAAATATGTAAAGAGGTGAGGTGTCATCTTATTTTAATTAACCTGCACGTCGGAGGGCTGGCACCACAGTAATGCACCAGTGTGACTATGTATGTGTGTGTTGTGTGAGCGTACATGCGTCTGGAAGTGTGTCACGCCGTCTATTTTGTCCTTGATGGCCAGTTTTGTTCACCGTACTTCAAACCGACGTGGGCATGCAGTCTTAATAATAGCATTCATCTTCTGTTGAGGGATAAAATAAAAGGCTTTGCTCTAGTTTTTTTCCAAGATTGACCATTTTTCTTCTGCTCCTTTGTCCAGCTTTGCAGGCTGTAAGACGACCCCGGTGAGCTGCCTCCAGTTGGCAGCCTGGGTGTGGTATAGTAGCCACTAGCTGCATTAGTATTCTGCTGAGATAGCCACATGCAGAGACATTTTCCTCTCTCCTCCTCTGAAGGAATAATCAGCCTTGCCTTTCTCTCCTTTCTCCCCCTTCTGCCTGAAAGAGGCTCAGTGATTTAGCTCTTTTTGTTTCACCAGATACCTGCAGGGACATCTTCAGGAGTTTGAAAATGTGTGTCCGTGTGTTCACTGTGTGTTTCTGTGTGAGACCTTTTTTGCCAAACCTGATTTATCAGGTGTCTGAGCAAACACACAAAACTCTCATGTGTCTCCTCCCTGTCCTCTCTCTTCAGGGGGGGAGAGAAGTTCACTCTGTCAGAGTTAACGCAGAGCAGTCTGTCCTGTTTGTTGATTATCAGGTCCTGTTCCTATCACAGCCCTGATAGCATCTTCATCTGATCTGTTGCCAGAGTCCCGAGCTCACTAGCCAGCCCCGCCGTCACACAGCCGCTACGCTGTGAGCCGCCACCTCTTCCCATATATCTCCGCATCAGTCCCAGATCTGCCATCGCCCTGCTCTCTCATCTTCTCCTTATCTCCTTATTCCACCTTTCTCCCAGCTCCCACCAATCACTCATCACCCTCATCTTTCTCTTGCTTTTATCCTCCACTCTCTGAGCGTCTGCCAGAGCTCCTATGGCAGCACCGTTGTTGCCCATGCTTGGTCTTCTTCATGTAAACTGCCACGGCGGAGTCAGTGAGTGACAGGACAAGGCAAGAGAGATTTGGAGAAAGACAGAAAAAAAATGGAAGGTGGAGAGAGGAAGAGAGAAGCGAGGCGAATACAGTCACACCTGCATGTTCACCAGACGAGGGAAAAGAGGAAGACAGACAGACGAAGAGTGTGAAAAGAAAACATGTTGAGTAAGCAGAGAAGTTCTGTGGACTGCAGCAGTCCTGTCCCATCGATCGTCCAAGAAGTGCATGGATCAGTCAGCTTTATTTAGCTCTGCGCTCAACATGCAACACATAGTAGAGAAGACACAATACTCAACACTCAGCACCTCACTTCTGCTTACCTGCTTCTCACTCCGTTTAATTATCTGTAGTTGTTCACACAGTCACACTACAACTTTGTCATGAATAAAACATGACTGTTACATTCATCAATTACTAAAGTTTACACATGCTTGTAAAAAAACATGTATATCATGGCCGTCTGCAGTTTTCAATAATTCTTGTAACTCCTGTAATTTTCTGTGACGGAATGATGAAACTCGTGTCCATTTCACAAAAAGAAAAACAGTCATGCATTTTAGTTATTTCATGGATTTATGGTAGGTCTGATAGAAATATGATAAATGACATGGGTGATAAATGACGTTATTGTTGCTCTTGACATGAAACAGCACTGTGCATCACTTTTTATTGATCTGTCGAAAGCGTTTGACACTGTTGACCATGATAGTTTAAAACTTAGACTTCTTCATTCGGGACTCTCGGAGCACGCAGTTGCTTGGTTTGCAAAGTACCTCAGTAATAGGACTCAGTGCATTAAATATGACGGTCTGTGCTCTGAATTTGTTAATGTCCACAAGGGGAAGTTGTGATCTTCACTCGCTCCTCTCACAAGATCATCTGTTGCTTTCAGTTCCATATGTTCGTACTGAACTGGGTAAAAGACTTTTGTTTATTCTGCACCTTCTGCCTGGAATATGTTGCAGAAAGACTTCAAATTAACTGAGTTAATCTCATTGAGCGCCTTTAAATTAAAACTGAGTTCTTGAGGCCATTTCCACAAGTTGCACGTTTTTTATAACTTGCTTGTAAACTTATTATTATTATTTTTTTCATATTTTAATCATGTCTTAACTGTGTAATTTCATAACTCTGTTTTGTATTTGCTGCTGCCTATCTTGGCCAGGAGTCCCTTGAAAAAGAGATTATTAATCTCAACAGGATCTCTCCTGGTTAAATAAAGGTTAAATTAAAAAAATCTATAAAGAAAAATAAATGACAAAAGTGGCTGGGTCAAAAATATAAGTGCTAATATTTTCACCTCAGTTAGACGCTTTTGTTGGCTGTCCACAAGCTTCTGATTGAATCTTTGACCACTCTTCTTGACAGAATTTGTGCAGTTCAACTAAATTTGTTGGCCTTTTGACACAAATTTTTTTCTTCATCACAGTCCACAGGTTCTTGTTAAGTCAGGACTTTGGGAAGACCAATTCTACAATTTCATTTAGCAGACACTTTTATCCAAAGCGACATACATCTGAGAGTAGATACAACACAAGACCAGCCTAAAACCTTTACTGTGGCCTGATTCAGCCATTCCTTTACCACTTTTGATGAGTATTTGGGCTGTATGTCTTGTTTGAACACCCAGTTGTGTCCAAGACCCAACAACATGGCTGACGATTTCAGATGATTTCTTCAATATTCCATTCAATTTGTGTAAAGCACCAGTCCCACTCCCAGCAAAACACCCCCACATCATAATACTGCCACCACCATGCTTGATCGTGGGTTTGGTGTTCTTGGGTTCTTGGCAGTAGGTTATAGCTTGCATTTTCTTCCTGATTGTGGCAGTGACACAATTCCACCATGTACCGTACTTTATATTTACAGTTTTTTGCACAGTTCATTTAGGGACCTGTAGCTAATTTGAAATGGCTCCAAGTGACTTCCCAGACTTTGTGAGTCTGTTGAGTGTATCAAATGGGCCCTATTTCAATCGTCTTTGGAGGAGTCACCAGCTGTAGTCAACCATTATCACTCACAAGAGGTTAAAAGGCCATGTCACCAAGAAAAGTAGATTTACACAACTTTCTACACACCAAAACTGATTATTCAGGTTGCTATATGTATATTTTTATAGGAATAATTGGAACTCAAGACTACCTTGACATGCATGGTCCTTACAAATGTATGTAAATCTTTGTTCTTATCTGTATCTTCCAGATCCATAACTTTTCTCTCAGTCTCATTTTCTGCCTTTCACACAGACGATTCATACGTAATAGCGTCATAATCTCTTGCAGTTACAAATACAAAATAAATCGAAAGCTGAAAACACCATTTAGCCACGCTTGGTAATCACAGACAAACTGTAATGAGGTCAGAAGAGGAGGTATTGTCCTTTTGGAAAGCAAATTAATGACATCTACGTCAACTGATCTTAATTTTGATGCTTACCTTTCATTCTCCACTTACGCTACCAAAGTGGCATTCAGGTTGATTATCATTTTCTGTGATGGAACACACCTGCTGATTTTAACACAAATCATTTTTGTTGTTTGCCTGCTTTGGTTGACCCTTACAGTTTAGAAGGGCCACTAAGTAGTTTGTATTTGCCTTAACAAAAGTCTTATAAAATGCCAAATGACCTTGGAAATACACTGTGATTATGCAAGTCTGAAAGAAATCTCAAGTAATTAAATCAGTTTGCCTTTCAATTTATCAAGTTAGTAGTTGATTTGTCTGTCCTTCTAATCGAACTGGTCACATTCATTTTCATTCTATCCATGACATGTTGTCATTTTTGTGGATTTTCCTTAAATGAAAAATGGTGAGTGCAGTATTTAAATGACAAATGCTGAATCACAAAGTGCTTTTTAATAATCACAAATGATTCCCTTTGAATTTAATCACTCCTCCCTCTTCGTTTAGATTTTTTTTTAAGGAATTCATCAGAGAATGGTGGAGTTTGTGCATAAACAAAAAATACATCGAATTTTGGTTTCTTTGGTTTAACTCTGCAGATGTCCCTGCAGATGATTAGCAGGTGGCATCGCCCTCATTCCCTCAGTGCTTGTTCTGCTCCACCAGCTGAACTCGACATCTCTGGAAGAAGGCAAACTGACATGTTGATGCAACTTCTGCGTTGTGATTTCTCAGTTCTCTGTATAACTTATGTGCCTCTGTTTCCTCGTCTATCTTTACACTTTCTGAACTTTCTTCTCTCTCTGGCAAACTTCAGTCTTCCCATTGTTCCTCATGTCTCTGCCTGATGCAGTCAGAAACCTTTTAGTCTTAATGTTCTTAAATTGAAGACCTGTCCTGTAAATGACCTCTCTAACTTCCCTATAATGTGTTTGTCTGTTGCAGGCAGAGGCTTCCAGCCAAGAACGTGTATTACTACCGTTGCCCTGACCACCGGCGCAACTATGTCATGTCTTTTGCCTTCTGCTTTGACCGGGAGGACGACGTATACCAGTTCGCCTACTGCTACCCCTACACCTACTCCAGACTGCAGCATTACCTGGCCAGCTTGGAGCGCAGGAACCTGCCTTACCTGCAGAGGGAACAACTGGGACTCAGTGTGGTGAGTTGGGAGGTGAAAAGTGTTGTGAGCAGGTGGAGAGGGAAGTGTGTGAGGGGTGGTAATGGTTACGGCCGGAGCAGAGAAGTCGAATGGTGGCGAAGATTAGAGGTGGAAGGGCTATAAGGCTCAGTGTGTGTGTGTGTGGCTGCGTGTGTGTGTGTGTGTGTGTGTGTGGCTGCGTGTGTGTGTGTGGCTGTGTGTGGCTGTGTGTGTGTTCAGATTAAGGAGACCCAGATTGGTAACTTAGGTGTGCCTGCCGGCCATAACTTCAGCCTCTCATGTTATTATTAGGATTGTTGCACTCTGAGATGACGGACTGTAAGCCTCTGGGTGTGTGTGTGTGTGTGGTGTGTGTGTGTGTGTGTAAATGACTGTGTGTAATCAGCAGAGCTCTCACTTCGGCAGTAGAAGCTAGTGTATCATACACACTGCCTCCAGTCTTGTCTGCTCTTATCAAATAATTGTAGGAGAAAAACTCATTAGAAATGCTTGAGAGATTACGACTTTTTCTTCTGTCCTCCGACATTTGTCAGGGAAAGCTTGCTGCAAGGGGGGCACTGTGAAAGTACAGGTATTTGTAAGGAGCACCTGACCGTAAAATGCAGAAAGGAAACCGTGGCATGTAACGGCTGGTAAAAAATCAGGAGAAATACCTCTATCAACAAAGGATCTGATGACCTACAATAGCAATAACTAGGGACGTCCCTGTCAAGGTTTTTTTTTTTTTTTTTGCTGTGATCCAAATCATTTATTATTTTTTATCTGCTGATATCCAGTACCATATTCCAAGATAATACACACTTCAGGTATTGTATATTAGCTATTGTACCTGCTTGCGCCACCAGGTGGAGCCTCTTACTGTCTGACACTATAGCGACCAGAAGAGAGCATTGTGGAGGTGTGGCTAGTAAAGAGCACCATGATAGAGTCTTCTGTGAGGCTTAATGACCTCCGGCCAGCACACTCACATTATATCAAACTGGGGTCGAGTACAACTCATTTCTTTATCTCAGTGGCTTTCATCTTTGTATCATTGTTATGCAGATTTGAATTTATTTGAGCAATTAATCAACTACTGATTTATGTAACTGCACATGTGTAGTAAAATAATGAACCTAATAACAAATGTTGCTTAGGTTTTTGCCGATACCAGTCAGTTAAGGATTTCCTGGGTCGCCACCATCAAAGGACTGGGCTTCAGACATTACTAGTAATAACGCTATTGAATTGAGTGTTTTGGATTTCAATTGTTTTAAAACTAGGTTCTTCAGGCATGATTCAGTAGTGAAAAGAACAGTGGAACCCTTAGGATTTCTGCTTTGGTTAATTTGGCGACACCTGTGGTTAGTGGTTGTCACAGCAAATGCTTCTTGTTTTATTGTCGTGTGAAATAACGTAAGCCAGGTCAACAAGACCCACTCCCATTCTGCACTAGACTATAGTAACTCATTCGACTCCTCCCCTCCCAGAAGGGCAGAAAAGCCTTGAGCCCCATTGTCTGTGTAATCATCTTCACCAGAAACACAGCTGCTCTTCAATATCTTATGTGTCTTATTCTATTCTTTTGAGATTCATTTGAGTTTTGATGCCTTTCATGATCGGTGGTTGTTAAAAGTGCTATGCAAATAAAGCTGGATTGGATTGGGTTGGAACAAGTTGGGCTGCAAACATGCCTTTAGCAGCAGAGCGAGTGTTGTAAGTGTTTAATGTGTGGCAACCTAACAGGGTGCAAAGAAAAGAGTTATGCTAGTAATGTGAAACATGATAGTGATGAAACTCACACTGGTTTTCCTGATTGTAATACTAATATTTGTTATGCACAAAAGCTTAATAATAATAATAATGATAATCATATAATATAAAGATGTATTAGTTGTCGTCTGCACCTATTTAATTTCTCAGGTATCTTGTGAATGTTGCGGCTATCCATATCCAGCTTTTAATTTACCATAAGAGTCAACACCCTACAGTTTAACTTTAAAGGAACGCAGTGACTGTAAGGCAGTGCAATTCTGAATCATTTGACATTTAAGTGATATTATTTATTGCATATGTGCACCCTTTAAAAATGCACCAGCCGCTGTAGAAGTGGAGAGGAAACGACAGGTTACGGCAGGATTCCTGTTTCATCTAGTTATTCAAACTGAAATGAAAAAGCCAGTTAAATATCAAATGAAATAAGTATATGCCATTGTAAATATATAAATAAGTCAATAATCTCTCAGCAGCAACAAATGAGACGGCGTCAATGAATATCACTGACTGCTCATAGGTCAGCATTCAGTAAAGGGAGGTTTGTTGCTTATGGAGTAAATCATTTAAAATGGATACTGGGTAAATGGATAAGTGTCATTAAAATACACAGAGTACTGGCAATAAAACAGCCATTTCAGCATCACGGCTTTGAAAATAGTAATGCAACTAAGACGTATTATATCGGATTGATGTGAGGTGACACAAGGAACACACATCTCACTCAAAGCTGAACTCAAAAGTTGCCGCTCTGATCTTTTTATAGCTATTTATTGTGCCATTTAGTTATTTCCTCACTTAGTTCATAACAATATTCATTTATTTCTCTGACATATTTAGCCATATCAGTTTCTGTTAAATGGTATTTTGTAGTTTTAACTATACTGAGAACTCCTGTTTTTGAGCATCTGCACATAGTTCCATAGCTGCACCTCTCTTTGTGTACCTGAATGTTGCCTGCTTCTGCCAAAGGACTCAATAATAGAAGTTTGTTTTGCCCTGGCAGCGACTTTGTTTGCAGCTTCAGTTTACGGTGACTATGACAGGCAGAAGGAGTTGTTCTCATCAACTAGGTATTATTTAGAGTACATCTACTGTGTGGCTGTACAGTGGCGTAGTGGTTAGCGCTTTCGCCTTGCAGCGAGAAGATCCCTGGTTCGCGTCCCAGCTTTCCTGGGGTCTTTCTGCATGGAGTTTGCATGTTCTCCCTGTGCATGCGTGGGTTTTCTCCGGGTACTCCGGCTTCCTCCCACAGTCCAAAAATATGCTGAGGTTAATTGATCATTCTAAATTGCCCGTAGGTGTGAATGTGAGAGTGATTGTTTGTCTATATATGTAGCCCTGCGACAGACTGGCGACCTGTCTAGGGTGTCCCCTGCCTTCGCCCGAGTCAGCTGGGATAGGCTCCACCCCCCCGTGACCCTAGTGAGGATTAAGGTTTTATGTAGATTAGGTCCTATTAAATAGATAAAACTACCAATATAATGCTGGAATACATGAATCACTTATGTGTGTGTGTTTCTAAGTAATTTCAGTCCAAATGAAGGGCAAGACTCACCCACTAACAATTAAAATCCCAGCAAAGGTTTTTACTGAATGTAAACGCATTAAAGGGCGAATACAGAATTGAATCTGGAGCATAAATATGTCAAAAACTCTGACGAGATAAATGACAGCCTTCTGTGAGATAAAGATCGAGCCACAAAGTAAACAGTTCTGGTATATGGAGGTGTATTTTTCTTTGCCATTGTCCTATAACCTGTCACTTGGCAATCTGCAGGAGAAAACACCGAAGAAGAGTATAAAATAAAACGGATCTACGTTAAGCAGACCAGCAAATAAAGGGTTAGTGTTTCCATCCAGTGCTGCTAACTAATCCTCCCCCTCCATCTGTACTACGACTGCTTTGTGTAGAACACTGTGTAAATACGAAGCTATACAATTCAGCCTGTGTGGAACACTATTTCCTCTTTATTTTAAAGCCACGTCATTTCTCCGAGCAAGACGGAGGCGAACAAGAGAGAGGACAGACCTGGTTTGGCTCACAGAGTCAGTATTAGTATTCATAGTCATAGAGAGGTTTTATGACCGTATTTTTCTCTTTATGTTCTCTGGGCCTGGGTGGCAGACAGCCCAGCTCCACCCTCTCATATCTCTGTCTCTGTCTGCTCCTTCTCTTGCTGTTACCTTCTCCCCCACTATCTATCACACACACACACACACACACACACACACACACACACACACACACACACAGGTCAGGGAACGAGGGATGAGGAGGGATGAGGAGAGCTTTCTGGCTGCATCAAAGTTTAAAGACGGATTGTTGTAATTTCCAAGGCAGAGTCTTTGGAAAGGGTGGAAACGGCAGGGGCACCACAATAGCTTTAACCTTCTAATGGGTACAGTTATCTCATAAGGATGGAAATAAGAGCCGGGGCCATTTGCACTGGCATTCTTCTATCTTGCTGACTAATTTGTTTTTTGTAATGTATTCCCCCGAATAAAATCTCTGCTGTCCAGCCTGCACTGGTAGGCTCAGATAATGTAAAAGAAAGGTTGTCTTCTCTTTTTAATTTTTTACCTGCAGCTCTCTTTATCATTATGAGTGAGGTAGTGTTTGCTGTTTCTTTTTTTTTATTATTATTATTTTCTCACCCAAACCAGGATTCACTAAAGCAGAGTGAATTGATTTTAATGTGTAAATTACTCAGACTGAATTTACTCGAGTTGAGCTGCACTGGAAGAAGTCTGTTTAATTGAGGCAGAGAGAGAGAAGCAAATAGAGGCCAGAGACAGGAGAGAGATGTAACAGCTCTGGGATGGATGAAAAGGGCAAGCCGGGACAATCTGAATAAAACTTTCACATCAGCCTCCTGATTCTCTTCACTTTCACCTCATTTTCCACTTGACAGTTGAGACTTTACAGTAAGAGAGCAATTCACCTGTTCAGGAAAGTGAGTTTCATATCATCATATAACAGCAACAAAACAACACCATCATCTTTGTTCAGTTTTTTAAAAGAGAAAAGGAAGCCGTGATTTATTGAACTAACTGAAATTTCTTGATGATGATACACAGCTGTACCTGTAAAGTCTTAAAGATCCAGTAGGAACTATTAAGGCCACTTTGTGATTTCCATATCCACGTACGAAAGTTGATGTAAAGTTCGTCATCCATGTGTAGCCCAAACATTAAGACTGCGCAAAACAAATGCTTGAGATACTGTTTGAGGAACTTCTCTGTCATCCACACCTTTCTAGGAGTTGCAATTGAAGTAGTCGCTGCCAGACTTTGGAGGTGCTTTGATTTGTATAGAATCTCCATTGATGGAGCCCAAATGCAGTAGGAAATCTTAATTTCTCCAGAAACCCTGTGCTGTATTTGCACATCTCTGGAATAATCACATTAAAACAGCAGTACAGTGTTGGCCGTATATTCCATGTGCTTTATTGTTTTCACATTAGAGGAAATTCAACTGTCCACTGAGCAGAGTGGGCTGTTGTAGTACCAGTTAAAAAGCATCCACTGTCACCTGCTTTGGTCTGCAGACACACGTGAAAAGCATGTAGGCTTTAAAACTGCTAACCTTTTGTCAATTGAACGCATAAAATGCAATCCAACATGCATTTGCAGCCCTCTTGGTCCTCTTTTCTTTTGTTTGCAAGCCTTTTGTTGAAAACCTTAATTGCGTTTGATTCCAATTTTAAAAATGCAATATGCAAGATTCTGAACATAGATATAGCATTGATGTTAATATAGCAGCAAACAAATATCTACTGTGCAAAGATATAACAAAATAAGTAATATAAAACTAGAAAAGCACTCAGAGAGCACAGTTCTTCACCAAGACTGCTCAGTCATTGTATGATTTTCGACGGAAAAGTCCCAATAAGTCCGCAATGGTGGACTTTTAATAAGATTGCAATCATGTGATCATCAGCAGGCAGCTGATGTAGCGTTCGTTTGTTGTCATGGTTACAGTGACGCTGTGCCGCTATCTCGCAATGATACAGAAATCCTTCACCAATCCGTGGATCCAGACTATAAGCCGCATCACTGCCAAAATCTAATCACTTGGTCCTTGTGTTATTTCTGACCTTCCCTGATAATTTCATGCAAATCCGTTGGTCTGTTTTTGAGTAATGTTGCTGACAGACGAACATATGCCGATTGTCGCATAACTCCACCGCGTTCCTTGACAGAGGAAGAGATGTGTTGTAAACTTATGTATGTGTTTGACAACCAATCCAGTTGCATGTACATTTTAGGGCATTTTAGTGCACGTGAATCCCTCCATTTGAATGAATGAATGAATGAATGGTTTTATTTGAAACTATAGACTCTTCCCACGCTTATAAAAAGATGAAAAGCCCCGGATTAGAGAAGTCAAAGTGCACTACAGCATTCAGCAGGTGCCCTAAAAAACAACATATTTGATGTTATTTGGCTACTTCATGTGCCCACGTTATGTTGCAGACAAGTGCAGATAATGTCAGTCGATTTGAGGACAGTTTGCTTCAACATTTCAATGTATTTTACAATGCTAATGCAGACTAATGGTTGTAGCTGGATTATGTTTCAACGGTTCCTATCTACACAGCCTTTCTGGTTGTAAATGAAAGTGTGCAGAGGAGCATGGTTTGGTCTTTTTTTGTCTAATAAATACAGACAGTACTTATTCATTTCTGAGCCTAATAAACACCAATTCACTTTCTCACGTGTAAATTATAGTATTGTATCTTTTTACTGCCAGTAATCACAGAACAATTCACTTTTTTAGTCTAAAGGGAGCTGCCTTGTCCATTTTACAGTTTGTACAGTTTGTTTAATTCATACAAAGTGTTGAAAAAACCATCTTATGTCATGCTGGGAGCAGTTACAAGGTAAGCAGTAGAGAATCCGTGAAATGAATGCTCCCTGCCAAGAAATAGTGTAGCACCTAAACCCCTATAGTTTTGAAGGAATAACAATACAAAACAAGATATAAAATGTTAATTAGTGAGGAGCTGGTGTTTGGATTTTGTTACTGCACAAAGCCAGGATAACTCATCAAATTTGCAGCCAGAAGGCAAATGAGCACGATAAAAACGTCGAGGCACAGTTTTAGAACGTATTTTTACTCAAAGGCTCTATTAGGCATTAATTAGTTGGGATTTTTTTTATTGTCATATGTGTATTTATCAGGTCCAACATGCGCCGTGCTTGTAAAACCTTTCTGACACGGGATAAAGAACATTTTTGCATCATCAGTCTGTTAAATTTACAGTATTCTGTCATTCAGGTCCACTTTAAAATTCCTCACTGCTTCATTCCCCAGAGAGTCGCAGAATGTTGTGATGTTTTTGGACCAATATTGGTGTTGAACTGTGGAAAAATTCTTCCTCAAATCGCTTCACAAAACTTGAAATACTGTTGTTTGTACATGTTTATCCAGTTATGAATAGAATAAAGACCCGTGCCATGTTGAAAATGGCATGGTAATGTTACTCCTGCTCATCTCATATGATCGCCGTCACATCTTAAAGGTAGCAGAAAGGACTACATGTCTGCAAGCTGCCTAATTGATTATCCGGTCGTTAGCTTGTGAGTGAACTATCACCATTCCCAACTCACACAAGTGCTTTGAAGACATATACCCACACTTTCACACACACACGTCACCCACAAAGACAAATACCAGAAGAATTTGACTTTTTCCCCAGAGAAGAAGGGTTTGGATTCCTCCTGTTCCTGCTCTGCTGGGTTCATGGCCTTGCGTCTGCTCCTCTGGTCCCTGCCTGTCTGAACATTTCCTTTTGTAGACCATCCTGACAGTATCTGAGTAAACCTTCGTCTCTCTTCCTCCCCCCTGAGGCGCCCATGTCCACAGAGACACAGAGAAAAAGACAACACGCTTTTGACCCACTACTATGCTAACAAGCCTCTTTAAAAACATGCCTGCTGCTTTCTTTCTCTCAGACTATTTCCTGATTTCTGCTGAAATCGAAAGCACCTTATTTGCCCACCTTGCCTTGTTGACAAAGCGTTTCTTTTTTTCTTTTCCTTCCCACCAGCCCAGGAGTTGCGGAGGCAGCAGTTTGAGGTTTTTCTTGTGCTCGGCCCGGTGGGGAGGGCAGGGCTATGACACTATTAGTCACCTCTGACATGGTGCAGCCTCCGACTGTAGACCAGATGGAAAGAAAGTGTAAATGAGAGACCTCGGTGTGGCGGAGAGAAGAGGCCACTGACCAGCCTTAAGCCTGCATGCTACTTCCCAGGCCCGTCCTTGCTCACTGTTACGCCGTGATTCGGTTCACATCAAGCAAAGCTATTGATCTCGGAATCACAGTGCAGAGTTGTCACATCCACTCAGTTCTATTTTTCTTCTTAAATCTCACAAAATCAAAGTGAGATTATGATTGATCACTTGTGCTGTGTGGAAGGAAAGTAGCGGTCACTGTCAGCCGCAGTGATTTAACATTACTTAGACTGTTGTGATTGAATTTTAGACCTAATCCTGTCTGCTATCAGTGTTCAGGTACCATGTCTGGGTGTCTGCTCGGTGGGAGTGGAGTCTCGAAGAACTGTTTTTTCTTCTTTTCTTTTTTTTTTTCCTTGTGTCTGGAGCGAGAGGAGGGGAGTGGAGTGGAGTGGGCACTGCAGCTATATCTGCCTGGCTGCCTCTCTCTCCCCCCTTATCTCTGTGTTTGTACACTGTGTGCCAAGATCCAATCAATAGCCACTCCAGCCGTGGAGAGAGGAGAAGGTCAGCAGCCACACCGGAGGAGCCTGGCTCGGCAAACTGATGGAGACGCAGGAAACACAGGAAGCACACCGCGGGCTGGACTGTCCTCGTGTTAATAACCGACCTTACAACATGGACGTCCCATCAGCTCGCTTTGTAATTCACTGCACTGTAAAACGCCACGAACAAATCCTGTCCAATCAATGCAGCTGTTCTAGTTCACTTGGTGTAAATATATGTTTTACTCATGTCATTACTTTAGAACATTTGAAATGTTTAAAATGAGTTGAATGAATGAAGAGCTGGGGTTCACTGAACTCATTAAATTACAAAAGACAAAACTAGTGTATAAGCAGAATCCCCAGAAATGCATTGTTAGACAGATAAGCCTACCCAGAGACAGATCTGATGGAAACTTGTGTGTCCTTGTTTCTTTTCACACTAACCAAATCAATTCTAACTATGACAAACGTTGGTCCGCTGTCAAATAGAATTTAGGGGACTTGATCTCACTACTTTGCTTAATAAAATGCATAATTACAAGATATAAATTTACTGAACCATTATTTTCAGGGGCTGGGTTGACAATAATGTTGGTGATTGCGTCTACTTAACATTATGTGTAATTTAAACTCAAACGTCTGCCCTTGTATTTAACACTAGTTGTAGTAACTAAAGGAAATTGACTCGATAACTTAAGGATTTCTATCTTCTCAGCATGCAGGGACAATTTCAGACAGTTAAGATACACAATTAAAGTTAAAACAATGTTCATTACTAATAGTTTTGTTGTTAAATTTCTTTCTTAAAAGTTAGTACAAGAGCTCAAGTTACTCGAGATAGGATGAGAAACATGAAAAATCCAAACTTACTGAAGAAAATTGAACTAGAGCAAGTTAATTTTTAATGTTTACTAACTAAAAAACATGTTCATGATTTACTATGAAACACCACACCATTATTCAAGAATAATCAACCTAAAGCAGTGTGTTTATACTACCAATCACTACATTAGTGGTAATTAACAATATCTTTACTTGAAGAGGAAAAGCTAATTACCCCAACTCAGTATAGTTTGTTGGCTGAACATAATTTCATTAGAAGTTGCCCTAAGAACAAAAGAAAGTTTTGGTTGGTTGGTTGGTTGGTTGGTTGGATGGATGGATGGTTGGTTGGTTGGTTGGTTGGTTGGATGGATGGATGGTTGGTTGGTTGGTTGGTTGGTTGGTTGGTTGGTTGGATGGTTGGTTGGTTGTTTTTTAACATTATTTAGAATGTGTTGGATTAAGTCCCTACACCTGTCAACTTATTTTTTCTCTCACTGTAACTAGAAGCAGCCTCACAGATTGTCTTTGAACCAAAAATAGCTTCAACAGCTGATGCTGTAAGTTCTAAAGTTAAATGAAGAAACTCCTCAAACTCTGAAAATGTAGAAGGAAAACACGTCTGTCTGTAACCGCTGTCTGTCTAGGTACAACCTAATATGTGGAGTTTATTGAACTCGTCTTCTCAAGTTTAACCGATTTAATCAACTAGTTTTACACTTAGTTCATTAATCCACCTAAGTTGCCATTAACTTGTATTTTTAAAGCAATAGGACAGCAATGTTTTCCAAAATGAAGGAACTTAAAATGATTTTCAGTGTAGTGGCTTCGACGTGACACTACTATCCATTGCAAAACAATAATACATTTATTTTTTTAAAATAATTGAGCACATGAGGAACAGCACTTCTGACTATATGATGAAACACGGTGATTGGCATTCATATCTCCTCGGCAAGAGCTTTGCACACATCATACATTGTCATCGGCTAATAGAACAGCTTCCATTGTGACGAAGTGCCAGTTTTAATTACAGTAACTAATTAATGCCAACTTGGTCTGAAAGCAGATTCTGATATCTGAGTTCTTGACACTGGAGCTATTCTGTGAATGGCTCTGTGATTGGTTTGTCATGAGGAGAGCCCTCCAACCACTGACTGCCTCCTTCAAAGGCCAAAACCTGAATAGCCAATCAGCACTTTATCATGTGGATGAGGTGCACATGTAGCAGCGTGGTGCTCACTTTGTGTTCAGATAGAGGAAGTCCAGACTGGCTGAGCAGCCAAGGCACAAACAGATTTTAGAAATGTATTTTTCTCTGCAGTAAAACATACAAATGACACAGAGGCAGCTAGAAAGACGATCACCTGTATATCCCCCCAAACAGACATGGTTTTGTAGCTTTGTTAGCGTATATTCAAGAACACTTTACCTGTCAAGCAAGCTGGCGCCACTCAAGTAAGTAAACTGCTTTTCCTCTGGCTGAGAGGTAAACAGCTCCAGATAACAGAGTTGGGTTTTTTTTGCCTTTAGTGGCAGCCTGTTCATGAATGCATTAGCTGTGGCCTAAACATCAAACAGGAGAATAAAAAAAAGTTATTTCAAAAAGAAAAATGCAAAAGAAAAAAGACAAGGCATACAGCTATATCAGCAGGTGGAAATGTAATTTTCACTCCATATTTTTTTCCTTTTTTTTTGACTTCCTCAACTAAGTTCTGACAAAGTTTCTCTTTTGTTTGTCTCCTGCTTGTTGTTAACTTCACGGGTCCTCGCTTTACCCCTCTGCCATTTCCCTCCCTGTTTTTGCATTTGTCATGAATTGTTCTCTGTTGGCCTCGGGAAGTTTTTGCATTTTCCTTGGCAGCAGCTAACAGGTATGCGGATGAAAGACAGAGACTCTTTATCATCTAATAATATGTTAATCACTGCCTACAGCAGCGCCGGAACTGTAAGGAAATTCCTCATAGATGGAAAGGTCATCATTGTATCGTTGCAGGTTTCTTGGCAACGGTCCTTGTTTTTATGCTGCTTTCTATTTCGCTTCATTAGCGAGTGACCCTTATTATATCAGATGCTTCTAGCCGTCATGGCGCTATCTGTAGGCTAGCTCAAGAATCTGGGGAAAAAAGTGTAGCTGGCCCCAGACAGTTGACTAAAGAGATGGTCCAGTGGGAGCAGAAGATAAGCAGGTTTATGATCTATGTCCTCATGTTATAGTGCTGTATGGCCTCTTATCTCCAACCAATGGTTCCCTCCGGATACTAGGTGCTTTATTACGCATCTCCACCCTTGCATCCCTGCCATCTCTCTGGTGATCAGGGACGCAGTAATGAGGGAGGGAGGAGTGCATTAAGCATGGCTGTTAATGTGTAGCCTACTGTGAAAGGAGAGGCAGTGCAGATCTGCAGTGTGTTTAACTTTACAGTTTTACACGCTGCAGCTCAACTGTGTGTGCAAAAAAAGAAAAAAATATGGCCGATAAATAGATTAAAGTGTCACAGGTGAAGCTTTGTGAAACTGGCGTATGATGTTCACACCGCTCTGACCCCTTGTTGATCCTTATTATAATGCTGGCACAAAAACACACAGATTTTGGGTTACCCAGACAGAGATAATATTTATTTTGGAAATTGGAACTTATTCACACCTTAATGGCTTAGCATTCTGCCTCTCTGTCTCTTTTCTCTCCCTCTCTCTTGTGCTTTCACATGAATAAGAATTAAGCTAATGAAAAGTTCCCTGAAATGGCTGATGTCTGTGGGCATACAGTGCAATGAAGAGGAGTTCTGTGGCTGGTGGTTAGTTCAGAAAGACGTTTATGGAATTAAAGAAGGAGGTTATTTCAAACTGATCCTTTGTAGCAGTCAGCAGACGCACATTTCCCTCTCCTGTTTGTCTTTTTGTGTCTCTCGCTTCTTGGGCTTCAGAGGCAAATCTATTCCCATCTCCACAGCTGCGTTCCAGCCATCTATCTGTCCTCCTCTGCCAATGGATATTTACTCTGCCCGCTTCCTAGATGACTATGGAGCACTGAGCAGGGAGCACTCACTCCGTCTCATTTGGGTGTCAGGACTCAGTTCCCCAGGGGGACACAAAGAGGAACAAAACAGATAGCGTTCAAGGCTTTTAATAAATCAGAATACACCTTTCTGACAGTGTAATTGCTTTGCATTGCCTGGCCTAAATTCACCGGCGAGCAGGAAAAGGCAGGCAAAAGAGGTGGAGGAAACAGAGAAGGAAAAAAAAAAAAGACAGGGAGTGGAGAGTAACGCAGAGCGGGCTGTACAGTAGATCATTTGTTCGGGGGGGAAAAGAATGAAAATTAATGAAAAGAGAGTTGCTCGCCCTCCAAAGGCAGCCAAGCTTGAAATTCACTTTGAGGGAAACTTAATTTGTTGTAAATGGGCAAAAAACATATTACTGCACAGCGCGTAGAGGGGCTGCACGGTGTGTCCGTCTGCTGCGTCTGTCTGTCTGTCGGCATGTGTTTGTGGCAGATGAGGAACGCTATGCTCTGAATAGCTCAGCTGAGAGGGGGGAAACACAGGAGCCTGTTAATAACTCCAGTAACAGCATTCTCTTTCTACATGACTGCTCTCCACCACTCACTTCTAGCACGTCTGAATACAACTGCAGGATGTGGAGGAGAACTTGTCAAAAAGTTACTTGCAAGGAATAAAGTTTGGCCTGTTCACTTTAGGCGTGTGCATATGTTTATATGTCTGTGTGGGTATGTAGGTGTAAGCGTGTTTATGTTTTTACCTCACCTGGCATTAAAGCTTCGATTCCCATTTTTTAAGACAGTCTAACGACGATACTGACTTGCAGAAGTTGCATCCCTTGTTTCTTCTGTCCTTACTTGCTCTTAGGAGATCTGTTCTTTAAGTAACTTTGGACAAAATCCGCAATTCTTGTTCAGCGCAAAAAAAAAATTGTTTCAGCATTAGTCTTTTTTTATTGCTCACTGTTTCCTTGCTAAGAAGTGTCAGGGGGGTATTTACACTGACAAGGACTTTTGCACTAAAAAGGCTGTAAAAACTGGAAGATATCCTCTTGGTCTGGCTAACTCAGACTGCTGAAGCCCCATATTAGCTTTTTTTGCTGAACTTTGAATTCATTTTTGCTTGAAAGAGTGCTGGGGATTATGTCTCCTATCATTTACATTGAAATTGCTTCAGGAAGGGATTTTGATGCAGCCAGAATGAACCTAAGGAACAATTATAGCAACCAAAAGCACTATCAATGTACATATGGGGATGTGTGTATTGTTTTAAGATTGACTTGGGAAGTGGGGAGCTTATCACTGGAAGAGCAACTTTAGGTTTGTGACCAAAGTTAATAGCAACGTAGGAAAACTACGTAGAAACTGAATTTGTAAAAAAAAAAATAGATAAATAAAATACTCGCTATATAATACAATATTACACTACCGTATCATCTTGACTCAGTTTTTTAGGTCAGTCATGTCCACTTCAGAACTATAACCCTGTTACACCTAACATTATCTACATATGTCAGTTTACAACTAGTATTATGCTCCATATGCATAAATAAACAGGTTCTCAAAGACCAAATGTGTCATTAATTTGAGTAGATGGGAGGCACCAATGCACTTCTCATGCCTGGTCTGCTAGAAATTGAAAGAAGGCGAAAAATTCCAAATGATGAACATTAAGTTTTACCCCATACAAGGCAAACCCAAATCTCCAAGATGTTTGACGCACTCGTAATATCTGAATGAGATTCTCACAATTTTCACGTCTTGGATAAAGCCACCTTCAGAAATTCAAGAATGAAGATTAGTAGTTACTTCCACTGAATCAGAAGACATTATTTGTCATCACTTGGCGGAGTTGGTGGTCCATCAGTGTGACTCAGGACACACTCCTTTAAGAATGTGGCCATATGCAGACTAGACTACCTTCAAATGTGGCCAGAGCAATCGAATCACAATTCAGCACAATACTTGGATCTGATTACCCAAAACATTCTAATATCAAGTGTGAACAGGACTGAAGAAGGTTTGTTAGGAACCCCCTATCGGAGGTCTGAAGGACAGGGCCCACCCTGTGATGAAACCTACATTCACTTAGAGCAGCCATGTCTTTAATTATGCCTGTCTTTAAGCCTTAATACAATTTAAACACATGGTTTATATCAAAGCTTATTCAAAACATAGTTTTTGTACCAGGCTGTAAACATGTCTATTTCTGCTGTGAAGTTGGACATTTTAACATGGGGGTCTCTTTCTTTTTCGGTCACGCTCAAGTGGACTTGTAAGGAACTGGAATTCTTTTGGCTCTTCATTGTTGGCTTTATTTTTTAGCCCTGGAGGTTGCTGCATGATGTAGTGTGGCTCACCGGATGTAGGATGCAGGTATAAGTCTGCAATTGGCTGTTCATGGGAGGCGACTTTAACCTTCGCTAATAACAACAACCTCCGAGCAGCAAATGACCAAACTGAAACTTAAAAGTTTTGCTGAGGATTTGGATCCTGCAGTCAGGCAGCCCTGCTATTTTTTTTTTTTATTGTGAGTTATCCATTTTAATGACAGTTTTCACCTACCTGCATGCAAATATTCCACAACATTTACACCCATCACTATTTTGAGGCACCCTTCGCTGAGTCCTGTCCACAACAACTGTGTTTGGTTTAAAGAAATACAAACGAGCCAAAGCGTTTTTTACCCCGATAGCAGAATGATAGAGGTGCAGCTGGACCATTATGTTCTAAAGAATGGATGAGATTATACTTGATGTGACACCATTTAAGGGAAAAGAATCAGGCTAGGTCAAGTTAAACGATTCTAAATGTGGATTCGATGCTAGTTTTTACTCTGACAAGGCTGAAAATTTGCCATCTATCCATATGCATGTAGCAGACCATCTCCTCCATGGGGACAACTGAAGACAAAAGACAAACAGTGGCAGAGAAATGGAGTTGTTGAATGGGAGCCAGGTCAGTCTATATTTCACAGTTAGACATAACTTCACATTGCATAAATAGTGTTTACCACAAGGGAGAAGGAGGCTGTGCTCCATTTGGCCTTCCCAGAGTGCTGTTTGTTACAAAGCGGCAAGGGCGAGGACATGTGTTTAAACCTTTTCAGTGGAGTGTAGGCAGTGTATGAGGTGGCAGGTATGATGCTGATAATTAAACAGCAGCAGGTGGTGGAGATGCTGTGGCAGATCTTTTGTTTTGGTTTCTGACTGTTGGTAAAGTTAAAGGCAGATTCAATTTCTATCTGGGCTGAGTAAATAAGACATTTAAAACATGTCTTTGTTAGTTTGTATTGTTTATGCTGTTTGTACATGGGGCAATTACATTCTGAGCAGAGCGATTGAGTCGAGTTGGTGTGTGACATCCATCGACTGTATCTGGTGGAAACACATCCAGCTGGCACTGAGATAGTCAGGCCTCTGCTTTGTTGAAAACACCTCATTTTCCTCTCAGGATTTGCACTATTATTGCTTTAAGCAAATATGAAAACATATATTAACGTATCAAAGCACAGATTCTATCAAATCTGAAAATTTGGTAAATATTTTACCTTTCAGGTTGCTCTTGAAGCGTGTGTGCATTTGTACTGCAAGCTACAACACAGTTTGTGCACTCCATAATGTGTGGCAGCGAGTTGTATGGTGCAGTGTACTGTATATTGGTTGGCATTTCTGCAGGGATAGATTACTTTTGAATCGTAGATACAGAGGATTGATCCAGCCCAATATGTTTAGTGATAAGCTGTAGCCGAGAGCCAAGCATGACTGACAGGTCATGGTTAAACTGTATGATCACAGACGCGCTGTAGTTTTATCCTTGCCCGCAGTTATAGACCTCAACACTCAACAAATTTATGTGTTAGGAATTCTCTATGAAGCAGATCAGATGTCACATGTTGTCAAATCGCTGGCTTGAGCCTGTTCTATGGGCTCTCAGCCTCCATTCCCTCAGTGTTCTCATAGAACATCCCCTCAAGTAGATGAAAGGGTATGGATTAGGGATATCCCAATCAAGTTTTATGCCCATTTTTTTTTTCTAAATTAGTATGGGATAATACCAAGTCCCTATCTGATACCATTTTCCTAAATAACACACACTTCAAGTACATTCACTTTATTAAAATTAAACCAACGCATATGCTTGACAGCTCAAATCTCTGCAATGCATTAAGCAAAAGATGTGTTTCTGCATCCAAGCTGTTCCTTAATGTTACATACACAACCGTTCAAAAGTTTGGGGTCACCCAGACAATTCCATGTTTCCAGTAAAACTCCCACTTTTCTCCATGTGCTAACATAACTGCAGGGTTTTCTAATCATCAATGAGCCTTTCAATACCATTAGCTAACACAATGTAGCATTAGAACACAGGAGTGATGGTTGCTGGAAATGTTCCTCTGTACCCCTATGGAGATATTCCATTAAAAATCAGCTGTTTCCAGCTACAACAGTCATTTACCACATTAACTACATCTAGACTGTAATTCTGAGTAATTTAATGTTGTCTTCATTGAAAAACAGAGATTTTCTTTCAAATAATTAGGACATTTCTAAGTGACCCCAAACTTTTGAACGGTAGCGTAGGTGGTCATGAACCTTGTGAAGATCCGGTATGGCACTGTCAAAAATGTAGTGTGCAGAGGGTAAAGTGGATTGCGGATCAACAAGATCCAAAGGACGGCAAAAACCTGTGTTCTCTACATGCATGTCAGAAAATGCTTTGTAGATTAGCTGTAGTACCTTGTCGCGCCACTAATTGGAGCTTCTTGCCATTTAATACTGTGGCAGCCAGAGGAAGCTTCACTCAGACTACAAGCAGTTCATGTTGGCCAGCAGAGAGCATTGTGGTGGTTCAGCTAGCAATGGGCACCATGACGAAGACTTCTGCAAATCCTGAATGACCTCCGACCAGAACTAATGCATTCAAAACAAGCCAAGATCAACTGGACAGTGATCCTATAACGCTGTGGCATATGCATGTGACAGAACTGCCTTGGTAGCTCATATCTTGTGTCTTTAGACCTAAACAGCAATAACAGCAGCAGACAAATGTTCACTGCATTACATTTTAGCTATCAATTAATCCATCATTGATTAAGAATACTGACGATTATGGATTTTAATAACTAGTCAAAATTTGCATCTCTAGCATCTAGCCACAAATTATAAGATTAGATGTAGGTTCGTAAGGATACAGATCAGTTAAAAATTGCCTTGATCACTTCTGATCCCAATGTTTGAGTTCTTTCTTGCCAACTGTTTACCATAAATCCAGTCTCAATATACAGTACTAACTGATGTTCCCTATGCAGCCTAGAAGTGTCAGCATCTATATTCATTTGAGTATATTTGGCACCTGGTTCAGTTGCAGCACTTTGTAATAGACATTTTAATAACACTCTAGACAGGAAACGGCAGGGGATGTCAATAAACTGAATATTTGCGAGATAAATCAGATCTTTCATGTGGATTTTCCAGCCCTCTTCAGGCCTTCGCTACTCTCTCCAGTCTATTGGCCTCTCACCCATCCTTGGGCAAGGGCTCTGACTCTTCACCCTCCCCCAGGCTCAGCCCCTCTGACTTGGGCCAGCAGCTCGGCACGCCTGGGGGGCCTGGAGACCCCCGATAACAAACAGCTCCAGCCAAGCCGCTGGCCTCCCCACGCCTACGGAGGCATTTACCCACCACAAACAAACACCTCGCTCTCATTCCAGACAGGTCTTTTTTTATTTTTGCTTTTTTCTCTCACTACCCACTTGCACAAAATACATTTTCTTTTCTCTTTTAGTCTGTCCTGTTTTTTTTTTAACCTGAAGTGAGAAAGAAAAAAAATGAAGGAAGTGACGGGTCCCATTTTTCCTCCACTTTTCTATTCTCTCTCGCCACTCGTGTTCTCGCTCTCCCACCGCTGCTGTGTGTTGTGTATTGCGTGTGCGTGTGTTTTGTGTGTGTGTGCATCTCCCTGGTGGTTGAGCGTCAGCCTAAGTGTGAGAGAGATGGATGCCAGACTCCCCTTCTCTCTCCTAAGGTGCCATGTCTCCCCTCTCTCTTCTGCTGCTGCATATTATGATATAGTGCCTCTGTTCGGCCAGTCGATTGCCTTTAACAGGACTGGGGCTCACTGGCCAAATTGAAAGGGATTGCGGCCTCCTTTTCATCAGAGTCAGAGCGGAGCAGAGTGCAGAGTCCACAGGGCACAAGGGGGCAGGAAGGAGGTCTGTTTTTCTGCTGCACTCTTGCAATTTCACTGTTTTTTGTTCCATTGTTTGATACCATCTGATGGCTGTGGAAACATTTTACTGGGGGAAATGAATATTCTGTTTCCCATCAATCTGTTTCTCCATTTTCATGCAGGACTTCCAATTGATAGCAAGCATGGGAGGTGGGGGAAAGAAAATCAACAACAGTCTCAAAGAAAAATGTCTTCATTTTCCATTTTGTTTGCCTCACACTTTTGAGACATGTCATATATGTGCGCCTTTTCTTTTCAAGTTTGCCTCTTCAATTCTTTTGTAGAAGACAGCGCTTGAAAGGAGCCATCTCTCACGCGAAAAATTCCTCAGTGTACACTTTAATGAGTAAGCAACACTTACATACACTTTCAGCTTGTTATATCAGCGCAATGGCAGGAATGAGGAGGAATACCTGAGAAACAAGTTCACTCTCCGATGCATTAATACAGACACTATTAATGATGGAATCATGGAATACTAATCACATCAAAAGGAATTAACTAAATCCCACTGATACCATTACGGTTGTGTTCATTAGGCCCAAAAGAATCAATAACTTGAAGTGAAGTTCCCAGAGGTGTTTTCCGAGGTGGGGTGTATTTAAGCACATGTTCGCTTTTGCACATTTTCCATTCGTCTATAATTACTTTGTCAGTTTAAATAGATTTGTACAACCTCCTTTTTGGCTATTACATCCCTTTCTTCTGTAGCTGTGTCCTGTTACAATCTGCCACTGATATGGCTCAGTTTCACTCCCTCAAATCAGCTCCATCTAATGAGATTTAATTAAATCAGTGTCGAAGTTTCCGTGCACCTTTCTGCTTCAGAAGTTAGCAGTAGCAGAAGTCACACTTTTGTCAGACAACTCTGAATAATCTATTATTTCAGTCTGGTCATTTGAAGTTTTCCGCAGTCCAGTTGTCCATCATGAAGGATAGAAAATGAATGCATTCAAGCCACTGCTTAGGATAATAGATTGACAATATCCAGACAGATTACTGGCGCCAGTTACACAGACTTGGCCTGCATGCTAAGTTTCAAGGGAAAGGCTTGACTCTGGTGACGGATGGCTTCAAATAGCAGTGGATGTGTGCATGAGTGATGGAGACGAGACTTCTTTTCCCCCTCTGCCTCCACCCTCTTCCTTCCTCGGTTGCTGTGGAAACGGGCGGCAGATTTGAGGCTCCTGTCACCTACTGTTCCCGTAAAGTTGTTAAACTTCAGTACCCACATGACAGCCTCACAGGTTCGGGCGAGACCATGTAGAGAGAAAAGCATGGCAGAAAGCAGAGCCATGCTTACAGGAACACACACACACAGACATGTACATCCACACACATCCCGGCTGACAAATCTGCCATCTATTTAGTGTATTGACCTCAAGGTTCAGTGCTTTTTCTCTCTTGACTTACAGGATGGTTAAGAGAAAAGAAGGGCCGGGGTGAGGGAGGACAATAGGCAGTAACCTTTCTCTGCTTGGTGTGTGTTTGATAGAGACTCCCCATAGTACGCCATTGTGGAGCTGTCAAACCGCCTCCCTATGAATTCAGAGTGACACTCGAGAGGTACATAACGCCTTGTCTAGGCCTCCTCCTATGTCCATCTCCTTTCATTCACGGATCAATAGTTGTCTTTATTTTGGATTCCCTCTTCTTCTTCCTCTCCTTCGCTCCCTCCTTCCCTCCATTCGTCTTTGACAAGGCAGCCCTAAATGTCTGCTTTAACTAGCTGCTCACAGCCCTCCTCAAAACACATTTACATACACATCAATCACGCTGTCAAAGGTAAAGGCATGACGCCGTGTAAAAACCAGAATTGGATTATGGCCTTGTCTCATCCCTGACACTGACTGCTTGGTTGGCTGGCTGACTAGACTGTTGATGCACAAGTTAAACAGCCTGCTGTTTTTTTCTCCTTTCCCCCCATAGTGCTTAGTGTTTGCTGCTTGCATGTTTCAATGAGCCAAACAAGGAGAAACTTCACAGTAACAGTGTCAGTGAAGCATTACTTCTCAGTCATCCTGACATTTACATCAGGGAGTTGATTAAAGAAGAACCGTATACACTCTGCAACAAGGATTCTGCCAAGAGAACAACAAACACGTATACAAAAACTGTGAGGAATCACCACACTGAACACTGACTTGAATAAGGCTGGTTACTGGTCAGCTAGTCTCATACAGTCCAACCATTTTGTACTGCACCTTATTATCATTCTGCTATAAGGAGAAAATACTCTGGCATGTTTGTGTTGTTTTAAACCAACTCATATTGGGAAGAGCTAAATCAAGGATGCAGCAATGGTGTCCCCTCAAAATAGTGATGCAGTGAATTGTTTTGGTTGAATTTTTTGTGTGCAGAGAGGTGAGAACTGTCACTTGGGTTAACTAACCGAATATTCGCATCTCTAGATTAATATTTGGATACCACCACAACCACCGAATATTCAGATATTCAGGTCCAGCCCGAGTTGTAATGTTATTTTCTACCTACTGAGTCTGTGCCGTTTGGAGGGAAGTGAAATACAGCATGTTTTGTCACTGGAAGTAGTTTGCACTGTTCAAGCATACAAACGTTACCTGACTACAGGTATTTGTTTCAAAAGCTTTATGTTGTGAAAAACTGAAATTTGGAAATTTGTGTTTCTTGTGCCTTATTTATTTATTTACTTATTTTATTTGTTTGTTTATTTGGTAGGGACTGTGCACATTAATGAACACCCATTTATTCAGCAACGGACAACGACAGAACAGTGATACATAAAACAATAAGTCACAATAAAAGCACATTGCAAAAAGTACACAAAGAAAACATAGTGAAACATACAATAAAACATAAGACAATAGATCACAATAAAAGGTCAGTAGAACTTTAATTTCTCATTTTGTAAAGATGTTATTCGTTTTTGCTATTTTTTTATTTTATTATTTGGAAATACCAGAATTTGCTCATTATTTTACATTTTTGTGTGTCTGATCACATCATTTCTAAAAAATAAATCAGACATTACAATCAAACAGTTACTCAGTACTTGAGTAGTCTTTTCACCAAATACTTTTTTACTCTTACTTGAGTAATTTTTTGGATGATTACTTTTTACTTCTACTTGAGTGGAATTACTTTGAAGTAATGTAACTCTTACTTGAGTACAGTTTTTGGCTCCTGTACCACCTCTGCTGATCAGCTAATTAATGCGATTTCAGTACTCTGATAAACTAATGTTCTGCTCTTGATAACTGTAGTTTTGTTGCCTAAGTGCCAAAAACTGCAGTTCCTCAAATGTCCACTTGAAGCTAGCTCCAAAACTGAGTCATTCCCCATAGACCTCCATGTTCAAATACTCGACTTTACCAAAGAAATAAACATATTTACTTCCTGGTACAAAAAAAGAAACTGTTTTGGTCTCTAATTTTCACTTCATGACATCTATGCACAGTGTGATTTTTTTTTTTTTAAATAAATCATCTGCTATTTGCAAAAAAGTCCAACTGCTTTCTACTAAGGATTACCATGACCTGGATGACCGAGAAATCACACAGATATATAACTCACCTGCTTGATTTGCATCAAGGCTTGAAGTCATGCATAAATCAGGCCGTGGCTGTGTAAAATCAATTGTAAGCTTTTCGGTCATCATTTATTTATATGTTAATCATCTGTTAATCTTCTATTCATGATAGCTTGCGTCTACGTGTTTATTCATTTTCAGAGAAAGCCGAATGCTGCTGTGGCTTTCAGGTTTCTCTGGTGAGCGTTTCAGTAATGTGTGTCTCTTCTAGAACTAGGATCAGGAGTAGAGACTCGATGCCCGTTCAGGTGTGCAGTTTCAGCTTACAAAGGCTGCTTGGGATGTTTTGCTTCTCTAGGAAGCTGCTTTGTCTGAGGAATATAGGACTGCAGTTTCTTACGATATGGAAAACTTACTATAGGTCACACCATAAGCTGGGAGTTATTTGAACAAGCCAGTCAGAAAAGAGTTTTGTGTTCATTGTCATGTTCTAAACTAGCTGTTAATCTTGTTTTCCCCTGAGTGAGAGAGACACACCAGACTGATTTCCTCTTTCTCCTCATTGTAATGGAATTAATTCGTCATGACCCAGCAAAGGCTTGGTTTATTTTTTAAGGTACTAAGAGTCAGGGAAGTAATTCCACAACAAGTAACTGGTGGGTGCATGCCTTCCATTCCTACCCCACCTCCTCGCTCATTTTTGGATTAGCTGGATGTTAGGAGAAGTCACTGCCAAGAAGGTGGCCACTGGAGCTTTCACACTCAGCTTCAACACCGCTGGTCTGGAAGCCTATAAGGCAAGGCAAATATATTTGTATAGCACAATTTGTACACAAGGCAATTCATGGTGCTTTACAATGGCAAAGAAATACATTCAGAAATGAAAATAAAGAAAAGCCATTTGCCATGTCAGAGAAAGCTGCAGTAAACAATATGATTTTCAGGCCTGGTTTAAAAGAGCCAACAGTTTGAGCAGACCTCAGGTGTTCAGGAAGTTTGTTCCACAGGTGAGGAGCATCATAGCTGAACGCTGCTTCACTATTTTTGGTTCTGGTTCTGGGAACACATAGTAAACCTGTCCCAGATGACCTGAGGGCTCTGGATGCTTCATATGGAGCTATTAAGTCCAGGATGTATTTGATCCAAGACCATTCAGTGCTTTTTAGACCAACAGGAAGCCAGTGCAGTGATTTGAGGACCGGTGTAATAAGGTCCAGTTTCCTGGTGGTAGTTAGGACCCTGGCAGCAACTTCTGGATCAACTGCAGCTGCTAGACTGAGATAAGTGACAATACAGAGGATTCATCCATATTTCTATACTGTTAATAGTACCAACATTTCTGACACCCTTGATCATCAATTCAAAGACAATCAAAAGCGACTGTTCTCTCATGTTGTTGAGATTTGGCATGAAAAATACTCATTCAAGGTGAGGAAGACATTGTTCTTTGGGTTAAAACAACGAAATGATTAAAGTTGGAGATCAATCGTGGTACTAATGAAAAGAAACTTATTTTTAATGTTGGAACACAAACAGTGATCTCTGATACCACCGTGACACAGTTTGATCCCACCATCTGCCCCGTCCTCATCCCTGAAAGCTTTCTGCAGCTCTAATAACGCTACTTCCACAGGCAACAATCATTATTTGCACAGCCACAGGAGCACAGGAGGACCTTGTGTTGTGTCGCTACAGCTCGTTTTATGCCTCTGAAAAAGCGGCCGGTGCTGCTGTTGTTGTTGTTTTTTTCTCGCGAGGACATTCTTCTATGACTCCGCACCGGTCAATAATAAAAGGACCAATTAACCAGTAGTAAGTAGCCCGATGAGAAATTTAAAATGAAAAATGTAAAGGCCTTCTGAAGTTAAGTTCAAACAGCAGAGCCTGAGGTTAAAGGCGAAGGAATGTGAGGAGGAGGCGGAGGAGGCGGGGAGCCCTCTGTGGCCGAGGCTCCCAGACAGCAGCATGTATCACTGGGCTCATCATCACGGCT
This sequence comes from Amphiprion clarkii, assembly GCA_027123335.1. Taxonomy (NCBI): domain Eukaryota; kingdom Metazoa; phylum Chordata; class Actinopteri; family Pomacentridae; genus Amphiprion; species Amphiprion clarkii. The sequence continues at coordinate 677,916 of CM049569.1, forward strand.
CATTTGAGTGTTTGATCCCAGCAAAGGCACTTCACTCCTCGACGCAGAGTTCATACCACCCAAGGGTGGCGTCTCCGTAGCTTATATTGGCAAACACAGTATGGCGAGAAAGGAGAAGCTTCACCCCTGAGGTATTGCCATCTGCTGGTGTATAGCCCCCTTATTCCCGCTTTCAAATGCTGGTAATTAACAAATACTACGGCGAACTGTAAATGCTATTTTTGCACTCTGTGTGTGAGGAGGGTGCAGAACATCACAGGGGCTCCAGCTTGTTAATTAGAGTATATTTATGGCAATTAAAGGCAAGCTTGGAAGAGACTTAACTGAAAGAATTCTTAATGTCTGGCCCTGAGATATATATCATTTAACTCGCGCTGCTGTGAATACCAACACCGTCGTCCGTCCAGAGTAGCTCTTTCAGGTGAAGCACGTCTCTGTTGGTTTCACTCTGTATCAGCACAGATAGTTAAAGTGGATCCACAAGTGGATTCAGCCTTAATATGGTGTCGGAGAAAGCTGTCTGATTTTACACCATTGTGGCTGTTAAATGTGACGATCTGCCCTCTGTTTTCACTCTCTTCCCTGCATTATGCTACTGTCTCACGGTGGGGAGTTTGACCACGAATATTTCACTATCCAATTACCTGGTGAAATTGGCTGTTTAATTTTACAGCCTCAATGAATGCGCTCTATCAGAATGATGGCAATTCAGTTCGCCCCCTAACACCACTCCAGGCAGCCGGCTCATCGGAGAAAACTTTACGTGTGTGTCTGTGTGTACATATATATATATATATGTGTGTGTGTGTGTGTGTGTGTGTGTGTGTGTGTGTGGAAACTGAAGAAAAAAAACACCAAAGAAGTATAAATCAAGCAAGGTGATGATAACTTTGACGTTGACACCGTGATCCATCGTCTTGCCTCCACGTTGACTGTTTTCATTTTAGCCAGCAGCAGGCTGCGACTGAGAGGCTTTCTACCAAAATATAATTGTTTAGAAGTAATGAGCTGGAAAAAAGGACAGAGAAAAGGGGCAAAGCGAGAGAGAGAGAGAGAGAGAGGGAGGGAGCTGAGAGTGACTATTAGATGGAGGGAAGAAATTTAACGCACTACAGTAAACACGACTGACAAAACAAGTTACCATTTGGAAGCATGCATGTAATTATGGCCTCTCTCCGTCCAGCGTCTGTCCACCGGTCCCTTGATAATGCTTTTAGTCTGCAGCCAACACACATCTGATACAAGGACTGTGCGGTTTCAGATATAAATACACATTCCTTATTGTGCACAGTGAACCTAAACATCAATGTGCACAGTATGTCTTGTAAAAATCGCATTAAATAGATCTAAATTGTTGCTGCAGTGACCTCTAACTGAGCCAGGAGGCAACGTGTAAATCATCCATAGTTAAATAGAGGTGATGTGCTTTAGCCAGACCTGCAGCTAACAATCACTAATCATGATTATTTGCTTTATGAGTTTATTAATTGAGAGATAGCCTGCTCTAATTAATTAATTTAAAATTATGTGTTGTTTGTGTGACCAACTCTCAGCTAGTAGAAGAATAAAAAAAATTCCCTTTTTTCTTTTTTGTTGACAATTACTCAGACCGTGAATCAATTATTAAGAGTTTCCAGTTGATTTTTGTTTTAGCTTGAAACACTGTGGTCAAATCATGATAACATCATAACCATAGCCATAAAATACTAAATGATTGAGCCGTTCCTCCACACCCGTACTGTATACCAATGTATATGTACGGGATTTTTGCACTAACAACAGCATTCTCTGCTGTATTTTCACTGTAGCAGTTATCATTTTGCACCCCTGTGTTTACACATTTATTCTTTTCATATGTGTAAATATCCGCATACAGGGGGCCATCGGTTTGCGACATACGGCATTATGTCAGAACTGGTTATGTGGAACTAGTTGATGATCAGAGCGGATGAATACGTCGTCATGCGGCGCTATCAGACGGCTTTGTTTCCATTCTCTGGTTGTATTCCACCTTGGATTGTGCTACATTCACTAACTTTCTGTCCTTCATTATGGCTCCCAGCGTAAGTCAGACTCTTCTGATGCTTGGAAGAAAAGGAAAGCCGTCTCCATGGAAGTGAAATTATCATTGGTTTTCATGGCTTTTCCGAAGAACTGATTGTGTCGTGAAGCATGCAACGGTTTTGTTTACATTTTTGTCAGAGTTCTGATTTACGGCGAAAATCGACTTACATCGTGCCGTAGGAGCGGAACTCCGATGTAAGTTGAGAACTTCATGTATACTTTTTTGTTTTTATTTGTTTTTTTTACTTCGCTTATTTTTTTCTCTTCTTCTTTCTAAGGTTATTTCATTAATCTCTGTCCTTGTCCCTAGGGTGACACCAGCAACGAAATCCAAATTCATGTATGTTGTCTATGTGTTTGGCCATTAAAGCTTCTGATTCTGATATGTTTGTGATGGTGGAAATTTCTGTCTTTTTCTACCAAATTCAATTGCAGCTTTTCAGTGTTTTCTTTTTCTGATGTTAGCTAAATATGAAACACTATATCACAGTTATAATCACAAAAAAAGATTATTTAATTATTATTGATTATTTTCTCGATTACTACTTTTCTCTACAAAAAGTCAGAAGGCCTCAAACAATCACCTTCTTATTGTTAGACGTCTTCTTCGGTTAGACCGAAAGTCCAACATATTAAGCATTTTCTGACATAAACGATGAAGAAAAGCAGAAAATTTGAGACGTGACAAATCGTGACTAATTGGGAGCGCAGGCTAGACGGTTCGCCCTCATACTGACTCCCATAATGCATTGTGCTTCCTTTTTGTGTCTGTATACATGATTTTTTTCAGTTGGCTGTCAAACGGAGACTTAGTCAAATGTATGTAAATGTTTTGTAACCTACTGTAGCTCGTTGCATTTCCATAACAGGATCCGTCACAGGATTTGTTAAATAGCTTCACCGTTCTGCCGTGCAGCAATAAACATCTCCCTTAAATTCTGTTTGCCAACACAACACAGGCTTTCACGTTTTTTTTTTTAATGTGTATTACTCTGTAGTAGGGTTTTTTTCTTCCTTTTTTTTTGGTAAATTAGATGTCTCTTACATGACTTTGAGGGTGAGCAAGGGCAAGGAAGAATTACCAGGTTGGGCAGATAACATTGATTTTGATCAAGACTGAGGAAAGAGAAATACAGGGAGAGAGAGAGCAGGAATAGGAGCTGGCTGTCTGCAAGACATCAAACTTTCCACTCTTCCTCAGATCAAAATTACCACCTTAGATGGGAATGAGAATTTTAATTAGAACTCGGGGCTATCTCATCTCGGAGTGTGTGTGCAGCTAAAAGACTAATTCCCACCACACACTCCCATATCCCCCACCCCTACCTTCACAGGCCACTTTGTCCGTTATTTAATAGGCTCTTTGTTATCTATCTACTTGGGTTTGCCAGATACTTAGAGCCCCTCCATTGGAATATTAGGTATTCTGATGAGGCAGGCAGCTGTGTGCTTGACGCAGATGGTGCCTGCTGTAATCAGCACTCTCAAAAGAACGGCTCTCATATCTCCCCCAAACTTATCCTTTTTATGATTACAAAACACAGAGCTGCAAATTGTTATGAACAAGATAGATATATTTACTGGCAGCATGAAATACAGTGGCGCCCAGCAATTCAATCCCTTTCAGGTTGATTCGTATTGCTGAGTGCACTCTCTTAGATGAGGACATTTGGTAATAGGGACCGTGAATAGCATTCAAATTCACCCTCTCCAAATGGGGTATTATGTGTTAGAATTGGTTGAAATAGAGACCTTGTAGAAAATGCTGTACAGTGTGTTCAATCTGTTTGGTCAAGGACGGATCCATAACCTCAGGGAAGGCTGGGCGGCTGCGGTGGGCAAAAGCAGTTGGTTAAGTAACAAACGACAAATGCGAGTCCACACTGAACCGCAACAACACTTAGCTGTGTTAATGACCGCTCCGAAACATGCAAAAAGGGAAGAAGGAAAAAAATGGTGCTGAGGCAAGATGTGAAAAGTGTGCTGCTTGCATTTCTGCCAAGACGTTATCCAGATTTAATTTACACCTCATAGTCACAGTGCATACGCTACGCCCGTGCAAATGCGTGAACCTCGCAGTCTTCTACCAAATTACTGAACATGCAATCATGAAACCTTGGGCACAGCAGAGGTTATGTAGCCGGTAATTTCCTTTTTGTTTATATGGTGAATGTGTGACTTGTATGTAATTATATATAAATGCAAGTCTAATTAACAGAAAGCCTGAAGGAAACTGTCAGGTTTCCTCACTTTAGCCACTGTGGAGAAAACATTTGAGTTCAAACCTCAGAAAGGTTCCTCAAAGAATCACATTGTGAAGTCTGAGGCTCAATTTTGGACTCTATAATATTATTATTGTGGTATTTTGTGCCACAAATTTAAGAATCGGACAATATTTTAGATGTTTCCAAATGACGTGGAGAGACTTGCACGACATAGGAAGTCCGATGAGATCCAAATTTGCCCAAATATACAAAACCAATCTCTAAAATTTTGTTCAATAACATTTTTAAAACATCCCCAATATTCTTTAAAAGAGTTACATAATTTAACGACAGGATTTGCAATTTTATTTTTTATTTTGTTGTCATATTTTTGTCTATGACTGAGGATGAATTTTACAATTTGAATTTATTTTATCAAATCGTATTACATTTTATTTTATTTGTGTGTGTGTGTGGTGTAATTGTGTACCACTGTGGTGTACTGCTGCCTGTAGGACTAATTGACTCTCAGGGATCATTTACATTAAAATAACCTAAAACTATTTCTGCCAGTTTTTTTTTTCAATTAAAAGTGATGAAAAAACTCACCACTTGTTTAAAATTGGTTAAAATGAAGCATTATAATGCCGTCAGCCATGTTGTTCTTTATCATAAAATGAACTAAACTGAATATAGTTTACAGTATATGCAATGTACACAGTTACAGTAAATGCAGGTGTAAAGCGTCAGTCAGAGCTAACTCTGCAAAAAGAAAAAAATCCTCCAGGAATCTTTTTTGTGTTATTAGTTATTCTTCCCTGATTTGATCGGTTAAAGGCCTCCAGGAACTCGCCAAGCAAGCAAGGTTGTTTGAATATCCCCAGAGTTCCTTGAGGCCTTCCTGACTCTAAGAATACAGGAGATGTTTGTTGATTTAACAGGAAGAAGGTGGAGATGCTGCTTTCTACCCCGTTATGATGCATTCTTCTCATTCCTAAATCCCATCCCATTTGTTCTTGTGTGCATTTGAGTATTTCCAGGCTTGCAGAGAACAGGGCAGCGAGCGTTGTCAGGTGTAGGCTGGGACCTTATCAATGAAGCAGCTCAGCCTGTAATTAGTACGATAATCGCCTCCCTAATTCAACCACTGCTCAGCATCTCACCCAGCTCGCTGCTCCTCTCCCACTCCTCCCTTCCTTTTCTCTTCCTCGTACGCTCCCCAACAACACTCTTCCATCTTTCCGCTGTCATCTCCATCTCTTAATCTCACCTTTTAGTCAGTTCTGTCTTTATTTCATGCCTCTTTCTCGCCACCCTCGCCTTGTCTTTTGCCCAGCCCGACACCTCCGTCCTTCATCCGTGTGAATCTAAAGCCAAATGAGTGAATTCTTCTCATTAGCGGTGCACTGGGGCCAACGTGCCCGGAGGGAGACTGAGCAATCTCTGCACCGAACAGCTCAGCAGAGCTTCGAGGGGTCAATGAGCTGGTTAAGAAGTGATGTTTAATACTAGGCAGGCGGTTTGTAGTTTCCTTCGCTTGTACAAAGGTGCTTTATTACATATGTATGGGCAAATAGGAGTGTATGCACACACACACCCCTTAAGGGAGGCTGGCTAAGGCATTTAATGATATTAATGACTTTATTTTAGAAGCACTTTTGCAAACAAAGAAAATCTTAACAGGATAAATAAAGTACTTAACGGCCTCATTAAAATCAAGAGAGAACTTTTTTAATTTTTCTCTTTCTACTTCACTTCACAGAACTTCTTCAGGGCTTCACATTCCCAACAGTCCTCAATCAGAGTCTTCACACAAAGACACCATAGTGCCATGTTCATTCGAAACCCATGTGTTGCTTTTTTTTTTTAAAGCTTTTTTGAATTCTGTTTCATTCCGACAGTGTCACAGTGCTTGAGGCATACTTTAGTGCAACGGCCAGATGGGCTGTGGAATAATTTTTCAGTATTTCTAACGATCTAACAGCTCAATAAGCAATTCACAAAGTAAAAATATCTGGCTAATTATCAGGCAGGGCTGGCTAACCACCTCACCAAACAGCAGATATGCTAAAAATCCACTTAAAATATTTGTTTAGTAGTCAATACACCAGTCATCACTCACACAAAAGCTGGAAATTTAAATGAAACTGAGTCCTCCTATCAGTCTAACTGCGTGAACATCGTTATAGCTGAGCTGTGAACAGCAGAATTTTCTCGGTTTTGTTCCTATGGGCTGTGTCTGTGTGCATGTCTGCATCATGGCTCCACCTGGAAGGGTTTGAAGATGACTTCAAAGAAAGGAAAAGAATCGGTGAGCAACTAAAAATCAATGGAAACACAGTTCCAGCAGTAATTAGTAGGTATACAACGAGTCGTAGTACCACTAATCAGAGCTTCAATAGTCGTCCTCTTGGAATGATGAGGACAGTAAACTAATGGATGATCCAGCTGTGGGCAGCTGCTTCAGACTGGGCTCAGGGGTTATCAGCTCAGACAGTGTAAAGGACGACAGTGCATCATGTCAACTTCTACAATTGTGGAAAAAACCCTCAAATTTTACACAATCTCAAATGTTATCATGAAGTATTTGTGGAAAAATCTTTTTTGTGTGTTTCAAAAGGTGTGGCTGCATTAGACAAACAAATACAAATAAATTTTTTTGTTTATTGTTTACAAGAAAAACGAACAAAACTAAATTCTAGCAAAATGACCCAATACTCAAAATTTCTTATTTTTATGGAACCAATCAATTTTAAGTTTTTGATGAATTTCTTAGGATTTGTTTAGTATTGTGGCTGTGATTAAACTAAAAGAAATTGCACTTAAAGAGTGCACCTAAGAGTGATTTTTAATGCAGTATTTCACAAATGTATGAGGTGTCCGAAAACTTTTTTGCACCACTGTGTATGGGGCATCCAAGAAAAGTACCCTTACCTGCTGCTAGAAACCAAATTGCCAGGTAAAACTTTGCTGAAGAACACAAATATTCATATTTGACATGAATACTGATTAATATTGGGAACATTCTTTGGTCAGGTGAGATCAAGAGAAACATTTTCAGTTCAGATGGAGTCCAGCATGTTTGGTGTGAATCTGTCCAGGACTACCACAGTGAATGCGTAGTCCTGACAGTGAAGCACGGAGGTAGCAGTGTGATGATATGATGCTGTATGAGCGTAAAAAGCTGTTGGGACGTGACATTTATAGATGCACCATGAATGTGTGATAAACCAAAATATTGATTCTCAGCTTGCAGAAGATTGAAGAAGAGGAATATCCCAACATGATAAGTTTCTAAAGAAGAAAAAAGGGTAAATAGTGACCTCGCCAAGTATGTCGCCTGAATGGAAGCCAACAGAACACCTTCAGTATTTCAAGAAGAAGTAGAGCATCGCAACACCTCCAGCATGAAAGTAGTCTCTGGAGAATGGCAGATCATCTCTCCAGAAATTCTGGTTTCCTCCATGCCGAGGAGGGTTGCAATCAAATGTTGCTTATATATAAATAAAGGTGGACATGTGAGTTAGCAGAAGAAAAGACTTGGATCTCAGCAATGAAAGGTGTCCTGATTATTTTGCACCGAGTTCCTATTGTAGGGGCCTATATTTTTAATATACATCAAAACAATTTTTAAAATTATTTGACATTCAAGTGATACTGCACATTGGGTAAACTCCCCAGTGTTGTTTACTGGATATTAGTCTGATCCGTAGAGAAACTGTGATTTTAAAGAGTGAGCTGTAAACAAATCTATAGCTGCAACAACCTCTAAAAAAAAGACATTCTGAGTTTGTATTCCGTGCAATTAAATGAACAGCTTTCACAGACCATTACTTCCCTCACAGTTTCCAAATATTCCAAACTAAATGCACCACTTCTGTTGTGTTATAGGTTCTTTGTTGCCTAAATGCACTAAACAGCATGTCCTCTATGCAGCTGTTCTGGTAAAAGTATAGTGGCAGGAAATTCAGTCTCTCCAGAAATGCAAATTCAGCTCAAAGAGAAGCATAATCTGCCCTTGAAAGCCGATTTGGATTGCTGAGAATTTGTATAATATTTTTGGTGCTGTAGAATAATTGTAGTCGTGAACTCTGCGTCTCCCAGACAAATCCATCAGACTCTTCTCAGAATAAGCCCGACTGGACTTTCCTTCCAGCACTTAATGTACATCAGGTCTGGAAGTTTGCTGCTTTTAAATGGGGCCGCACCTAATTAGATTTGCCAGAAGTGAAGCCTGCCCCAACTACACCTGACAGAGATATTTTAGTGTTCTGTTGCTGCCTTGGCCTCCTTTTGAGATTGTGCCGGGTGTGAGAAGGTTCTGAAGTCATCTCAGGACAGTAAACTGTTGTCTATTCTTGCATAGTTCTGGCCTTGTTTCAATAACTGGGTCATTGCATCTGAGTACAGTAACTTCAATATATTTAATGAAGCCATGCTGAATTCTACCTTTATACTATGAATATTTTCTGAGTTACGAGCTCTTAAAGTACATAAGGGTGTGTCCAATTTTTGCGCTTTCTAATTTTCACTATTTTCCAACATTTCTGATCCTTCATCAGTAGAGGAAATAGACACATGACATTTTCAAGAATGAAAAACACTTATTAAACCCAAATTAATTTACATTCACTCCAGCTGTCACTGTCTGTCTGTCTACAAAAAATCGACAGAGTAAACAACCACAAAGAAGCACAAACGACTGCAATAAATCACACAAAAACCACCACAAAGACACGTACAACAACCAGAAATATACACAAAGTGACTACAAGGAGACACAAAACAACTGCAAAGAGACACAGAACCACCGCAAATAAACACAAAATAACCACAGAGACAAAACAACTACAAGGAGATGCAAAACAACTACTAAAAGACACAAAACCGCCACAAATAGACACTAAACAATGGGCTATATACGCAAAGTGATTACAAAAAAACAATACAAAGCAACTGCAAAGAGAGACAAAACCAAAATACAAATAGACACCACACAACTACAAAAAGACACAAAACCACCACAAAAAGACACAAAACAACCAGCAGGAAACACAAAATGACTAGACAGATATCACATCATAGTTTCAATGCCAGAAGTGCACCAGTTTAATGTCTATGATTAGAAAATACAGAGAAAACTTCTGCATTTTGGTAAACTTTCAAGGGTTATATTACAATGTGGGATGGTTGATTGGTGAAAACAGGTTATAGCAAATGAAAAATCTACTTTTTACCAACATTTTGTACACCAGGATCATCTTCCAGACTGTACTGATGCTGGAGCTGCGCTACATTTGGCCCACTGTGTGTAAAAGCCTCAAGCATTCTTGCTATCTTCTGCAACATCTTATAGATCCAGTTTTTAGAAATATATGTAATAACTGTATTATTTTAAGACTCTATTAATGGAATAAGACAGATGCTACTCGGTGTGTGTGTCTCTGCCAGTTTGTGTGCATGCATGTGTGTGTATGTGGAGGGTTGTGTTTGTGTTGAAAAGAAATCAGGAGGAAGTACAGCTGTCTATCTGTGTTTGTGTATGACTGCCAAAAACGGCCTGGGGAGATGTGTTGTGCGAGCAAACACACACACACACACACACACACACAGGCATTCACAGAGACCATAATGCAGCCACCATGGGGCCACTTGGCTTGTAGCCTTTTCTTGTGCTGTTCTGTAATGTGATTTGTCCTGACTATTGATACCCCAAAATGCCCCACTCTCCTCCCTCAACCCTCTCGTTAGCCCCCACCCACCCCACTTCACCCCCACTTCCAATTTCCACACTAACCCAATTAGCATCTCGTCAATAATGCTCAGCATTTCATTTTGCTGCTTTAATTAACAAATTCAATTTGCTCGAAACTGCTGTGAAAACAAATTAAAAGCACGGCAAATTAAAAGCCCTCAGTTCCAGCGGATATAGCTAAGGTGATTACAGATGCGTCAAACGACTGTTTTCTTGTTTGTTTTATCTCAGGAGGGGAGAAGAGACTCCCGAGAGGAGGGGAGACCTTGACTGGGTTGCCGGGGCAGTTTAAGATCTTGAAGTGCAAGGGAGGAGGGAGAATAGGCCTGGTGGGATGGGATGGAGGTGGGATGGAGGTGAGACGGGGCAAAGCTGGTGCTGCTGCATACTTTGCCACAGGGAGGCACCACTACCCATTAACAGCAGGGATTCTGTCAGAGTGGATAAACACAAACACTGTACGCACAAACATTACAGGCAAATTTGAGGCTTTTCCAGAAACACATTGTTCAAAATCACCAGAACTAACGATCCTTTTTTGTGTTTTATTACAGATGATGTTGTAAGTATGCTAATGAAATCCAATTCCAGTTAAAGCTCCAATAAATTATTAATTTAGTTAAAATATTCTCTTTGGATGTTGGGCTCTGTCAATCCTGTGCCGTGTAATCAATTATGTAATGTTCTTAGGCATTCAGCGTGGAGCCAAGGAGTCGAGGGTTTTGAGCTTATTCGCCAAAACGTTTGCAAGTCTTCTCTTTGCCGTCCTGCTGGTTTCTGTATGGTTGGATTTCCAGTGTGTACAGTTGGAATGGTGCCACAATCTTCATATTTGAACCGATGGATCTCTACAAGCAAACAGTAGAAACCCCTCTTTGGATGATTGCTTTGCAGATTGCCTGTACAGCCATGCAGACAGTGAACCAGTATGTTATGAATCTGAGGGTTACCTTTCCAACCACAGGCCCTAGATGGACACCCAAAGACAAAGATAGTTGAAAGAAGCATCAGGAATCAGTTGACATTACTGACTGTGGGTATGTGCAGACAGTGGAACAAGGTGGAAGATATCCAGAGTGAGATTTGCGTTGAAAGGATTCATGATTTTCTTTCAACCTCTGCCCACTCACCTGTTGTGCATTTTTACCCGCACCTGTAACCATGAATTTTTCCTTCTATCCAGTTTGTTATGACTATCTGGGGTTGAGATGCGGTGGCAGCACATTTAACAGACACCCCTTTACCTAGCAACACTTCCCAACTGTTCCTGTAGGATCCTGAAGTGTTCACAAATCGGATGAGATATGTAGTCTCAGCAAAACCCAGCAAATCCTAGGCCTACCCCAGAGTCTCCTGCCAGTGTTATGGAAAACCTCCAGAGGAAGGTATATTAATCCAGCCTGAACCACCTCAGCTGGCTTCTTTGGACTCAAAGAAGAAGTGATTCCATTCTGAATTCTCCTCCAAATATCAGAGCTGCTCACTCTATCTCTACAACTGAGCCCCAGAATTTATATGAAAAAAATTTGTACCTCTTTCACAACTTTTTTTGCGGCTTACTCAGCAGCTGAGAAAGCTTGGAGATCATCTGGACTTTGCAGTCCCTTTCACTCACACAAGTAGTAAAAAATGGATGGAGAGACTATTTTATTTTTAGTACAGCTAATGGTATTTGTCCCCAGGGGTGTTTTTTTCTGACATGGAAACCCACTGCATCTGAATATCACCTGCTTGGTGGGCGTGTCACTTGCGAATCAGTAGGTCGTCACATGACAACCCTTCAAACCTTCAGTCTGGTAGAGGTGTCGGACCAATACAGCGGCTCGGTCGCAAACTTTCTCTTTTATTACAGAAACGGTTCAGCGAAAAGTATTTCTGAAATCATCTGTGGTGAGAAATAAGCTGTGCAGCTGCTGACTGCCCTCATTTTAGTTCAACAACTTGTTTAGATATTTAACGGAAGTCCGACCTTCGCTCCCTGCACAGAATCTGCATAATGTAGAAGTCAAGTCTACTTTATGCAAATGAGCTACGGGCAATTCCAGGGTGAAGCGCCACAATGTAGCTCGAAACGCACATACGTGTTGGACATAGATAATGAATGGGATGTGAGAAATTGACGGATCCTTTGGGGACACACATTAACAGTGCAATCATGTTCCCACTCATGAAATAATGGTCTTTAGGCTGAGTTATGTTTCTGCAGGAACGAGCAACGCAGAAATCCGTGTGAGAGAACGTGTGTGGCTTTATACTCCGTGCAGTGTCTGCTCCCAACCTGCAGGGGGCAGTGTATCGAAACACACGTCTATCTGGTCTACTCTGGTACTGAACTAGAGTAGAAGAAGTTTGCCATCGTTTACACCACTTACAACGTGGGATTTTACCGAATAGTTGCATTTCAGCAGTTAGTTTTAATTTCACACCATGAATTGTTCATAACCCGGTTACCACGGTGATCTCTGTGTGATGAATCATATAAGTGCCCGTATTTCTGGACTTCAGCTGCGAGTAGTTCCTGGTCCTCTGCCATGTTTTTCCGTGCGTCTCCGTCCACTTTATGAGAAAAATGTGTAATTTTCCGTGTGAGAAGGGCTGCTTTAGGGGGCGTGGCTGCTAAAAGGACGTGATTGTCTGCAAAGAGCTGCACGGACCTTGCAAGCATAAAAAAGCTTAAGTGTGATTGGATCTTACTTTTTGTGAACTATTGGTATCTTATGAAAAAAAATGTTTTTTGATTGTTGCAGTTTTATTTATGTCTCGTCATTATGTGCTTTCTACCCGTCTTCATTCTATCTTCTACTTGTTTTTCTTGTCTAAATGAAGCTAACAGCTGGGTTGGTTGGCCGCTTTTAAAAACACACACAGGCCTCAAGATTCCCTGCAATTAGCAGAAAGCCGATGCCACGTCTTACATCTCATTCTGGCCTCTATCCCTGTCTCACTGCATTCCTACACAAACAGGTTATAGAGGAGTCGAGCAGACATGCTTCTCAACAGCACTAAACCTCTTGACCGGCCCAGTTTACAGACACACATACACTCACACAGCTAATGGAACTGGCCATAAGCCAGGTACCTGTGATGGTCAATGCAGCTTTGTTTAGCCGCGATGTTAAATTGATTTTTAGGTTCCAAGTCACATGGTTCTGGCAGCAAGCTGACCCTCTCCTGACAGAGTGAGAAAGCGAGAGGGAGGGAGTCTTACTGTACAACACAACTTTCACCGTCTCCTTCACCGACACACAATTTGTCCTCGTCAAATGAGCGTCCTCTGATCATTGTCCTGCTCTATCCTCTTTACCTCTCCAAACTGTGATTAGAAGCTACCGAACAGAGCATCCATCTGGTCCCCACATCAACATCTGGAGGGTGTGTTGGCTGTTTTGACACACACACATCTCTTGCATCTTACAGTTTATTGTATATATGTGTGTACGTTGTATTTGTTTGCCAGCATTTGTGTTTCTGTGCATCTCCCACAAACTCCTCACCCTCCTCCCTTTCCCTCCTCCGCTAGCAGCTAATTATTGTGCTGCTTAATTACCAGTAACACAGCAGTCCAGCCCGCTTCAGCTTTAAAGAACTATTCAGCACTCCATCCCGATACCTGATTGAACTCAACTAAATGGAAAAGTTGTGCTGGGGAAAACGCTTTAGTCACACAACATTTTGTTTCATTTCTTTTCTAATATGTCTCTCACTGTCTGGTTACTTGAAGATAACAGACATTTGAATTTGTTTTCGGGGATATCATGAAAAATAAAAAATAACAGGTTTTGAAATGGAAAAAGGCAGCAAGACACAAGAGAGCAGAATTGTTTCACGACTCCAACACACACACATTCACCACCCTTGTTGGATCCATAAAGACAATAAACCAATAAAAACATACACATTTCCTGACCTTCAGCTCCAATTAGGCCCCCGAGGAGAGATGGGTGAACTTTTCAATCTTACATCTTGTCTATTGATACTCCAATAGGGTTGGTCTGAAGACAGGGAGAGCGGCGAGTCAATATTCAAGTTCACTGTTGTGAGGCGCAGGAGCACAAGTTTCCGTTTCAGTCGCCGGAACTTAAAAAGTTTGTTGACACTTCTGAAGGCTCGAGCTCCAAGTCCCATATGGAAGAATCTCCGTTCCATTTTCTATGTCTCACAGTTGATTGAAGACCCCGAAAAGAAAATGATGGAAATATAAGACTATAAAACCAAGGTGGATTTTCCACTATACTGCTGGCACTGGAGTGTTTCCTAAAGATAAAACTTTGTAACGCAGCAGAAGAGACTGTAATATAAATGGAAAGGCTGCTCTCTTAAACTTGTTGATGAAGGACACAGTAGTTTTTTACTGCGGTCCAAGCTGAGCGGATACAATGGGAAATCAGTATTCTTTCAGTCATTTGTTTCACTGACATGATCAAACAAATAAAATTTCACATAAATTACTTTTTTGTATTAAGTATGCAGTAGACCTTTTAGGGAAAAGAACAATCTTGAAGAAGCTGCCAAAGTTTTGTATTCATAAAATTTATAAAAATCATTATAAAAAAGCAATTCAGCGTCTAAACGAGATGTGACGAGCATGATTTATGATTTAAATGATCAACGTTCTGTGATCAGACTGGAGAACAGCCAGGCCTTGATCTCTGCTTAGCATTGCTGTAGCGGTGTCCTGACTGTGTCTGCGACTGGGAGGACATTGATTCAGCGTTCTCTGGTAAATACCAGGTCACTACACCTGCACTCCATCAGGCAGGGGTCAATCACAGCCCAATGGGGAAATGATCATAGGACAGAGTGCATCTGTGTCTGTGTGGGCGTATGAGTGCAGTTGTGTGTTCAGGTATTACGTATGCCATCAGTGTCCTCAGCTCATTGATTGGTCCCCAGTGTCAAGACGCTGTCATTGATTCTTCACCCGGTCACACTGGAAAGTCTTGGTTCAGCAGGGGCTCTCAGGTTACCCATTTGTGCACAAATGTACACTCATACAGAAGACACTTACACAGGTCAACATACAGTTTGACATTTACTCAAAGGTGCCTGATAGATATAGTGAACAGAAGACATGACAACAGGGCAAGTTGATGGTACAAATATAATTCTATGGTGTCAAAACAGCTAGACAGTGCAGTTTGTTTTAACTGTGAGAGATTTTTGGTCAAACTGACAAACTTTCCAAAGGCCAAGAGGGTTAGCCAAAGACTTAGACCATCACTTGGAGCTGCTAGCAACAACCCTGTACCTGCATGATCAAAAGAAGTAGCAAGTAAAAAGTAAAATCAGTTGCAGGCAACATTGTAAGGGCAAAAGATGCTTGTACCATGCACTGTTTTGCATTGTTTTATACCTGTCTACTAGCTACAAGTTGCACTGTGCTATAAGTACAAATGTAACCAAATTCTTTTATTTTAATTTTGTAGGCATATTTTGCATCTATCTATCTATCTATCTATCTATCTATCTATCTATCTATCTATCTATCTATCTATCTATCTATCTATCTATCTATCTATCTATCTATCTATCTATCTATCTATCTATCTATCTATCTATCTATCTATCTATCTATCTATCTATCTATCTATCTATCTATCTGAAAAAATAATGGTTCTAAAATGTTCTCTGGTTCTTCAAATGACAATCACCAGTTGAAGAACCTCTTTATATTGGAGGTGGTTCTTCACGTACTTGGAGATATGTGGTATGGTGGTAGGTAACTAATTGTTATTTTGGCTTGATGATATCATTTTCTGTATAAAACATCAGGAAGCAGTGACAAATGCCCATCACAGTTTCCCAGATCTCAGGTCAACATCTTTAAATATGTTATTCTGTTTCACCAACATCCCAGAACCAAAAATATTACATGGATTATATTGGTAGGGACCCATAAATAGAACCAGGTGGGTCTACAAAGAGTTGAGGCTGAAGTTGAGGACAGTTTGGAACCAGGGGAATCTTGTCTCCTAAGAGAGGTACTTGCAGCCACTTGTGATGTGTAGAAGACAAAACAAGATAAAGGCTAGATATGCAATCCTGTAGCTTTACATTGCAGTCTGTTTTTGTGCTAGTCATCAGTGTGAGACACCAGTGGGTGGTCCACCACATACTGCTCACTCTCTTGGCCTCTCTTCTTTCCTGATTGTTTGCAGTGGACTCCCAGATTGGGCTTCCATGAATTAGGGGGAAGCAGAACCTGAAGAATCAAGCACAAAAATCAGAGAAAAAGTATTTCAGCACATTGCCTCAGTTTATGTCCACTAGAGACTGCTTCTTGTTGGATGCTTTTTGTTCACTTTCAAATCCGATTCTGATTGTTTTTGCTGCAGCCTGGCATTGTAGGCCGTGCTTTTCTGGTATAAGCTTGTTCTGCTTGATCTTACACCTAAGCTCCTTCTGTGTTTTTGTAGTTCTTCATTATGTCCCTTGTGAAGCCTAGTCCTGCCGCAGGATCTGTTGATCTGGTGTCACCCACGACTAAATAAACACTATAGGATTATGATAAATGCAACTATTCTCAATTTTTATGTACAGTAACTGTGTTGTAGTATGTAAAGTTTCTTCTCTTTTAGTTCCACAGAGCATCAGCACTAGTCAGTGGTTGACTCTTCACAAGAGGATTTCACTCAGACATGAGATTCCTCAGGACTTTTATTGCCTTTTTGTAGCCAAAACAGATCTCCATCTCCTCCAGAGCTTCTCTAAATATAATGGACGAGATTAGTTCTCCACTTGGCTGATGTCCTTGTCAAACTTGCTGACTGCCAGTCAAACATGGATAACACACCCATATTAGTGATGTCACACCCAAGACCACTTTAGCCTTACGATATGGTGTTAAAGAGGCGTTTGTTACCATCTGGCTGGCTGAGCTGGTGTTGGCTGACTGGATGAAGTTATTGCCTTTAAGCTGACAGACTGAGTGTTTGAAGGGAGATAAGTGGTCCGCCATGGTCCTACAGCCTGGACCCATGGGGTCCTTGATCAAAAAGCAGGCGACCTGACAGACTGCCTGTGACAGAAAGATGGAGGAAAGGGTCCTCACAGCCGGCTTAGCTGCTCTTTTAATTGGTCTTCATGAATATTTAACGATCAAGATGGAATTGAATCATGTTTTTTAACTGCTATGAGAAAATCGGTGGTGCATGTGCGTGTATATGTGCAGCATATGACCACACTATATAGTATGAATGCGTTGGACTGAGTGCTTCAGCGTGCCAACGTGTATTATCTGTACATGCCAGCTGTTGTGCATATTATCAGATTACTGCAGTCCACCGTGTTGGAGGTGCTGCAGTAATGGCAGCAGCAGGGAGGACGGCGTGTCGTGTGCAGGTGGCCGAGTCCGTCCTCTGCTTCCGCTCAGGAGGAGCTGCTTTCCGCTCTCACAAGGAATAAATCTTTTATTTGGTTTGTTGTATTTTTAACCGAGGGCTCCTGGTCACGCAACAAAGCTCTGCACTTCCATCCCCTCTGCTCCCATCTCTCTCCTCTTCTTGGCTACACATTACCTGACACTGTCATACGAGTGGAGACATGATCGCGTTTCTTCTGGCAAGCAGCCGTTTTACTACAGAAACACGATAATAGAGGTGTTTTTAGCTTCTGTGCAGTTATGTGTGCTGTATTTTTGTCATGTTCAAAAAATATTCATATATCTCAGTTTTTTTCAGATGTAGCCTTATTCATCAGCCAGTAGGAGATCTGTTGTGCAGTTTTTAGGAATCCATTCTGTCCTGAACACCTGTATTCCTCTGATACTATGATGTGCTCAGTTTTAGTGGGCCAGACAGCCACACCCAGACATAACCTAAAAAGCTCATCCCATTAGCTCATTCTTACCTCACCTCCCCTCTTTGTTACCAAGGGACGATGAGTAAGATGCAGGCAGCCGAATACAGCAGGTTCCTCTTTTACCTCCAGAGGGCTACAGATCGCTGTGTGTGTCTGTGTGTGTGTGTGTCTGTGGTGGTTTTCGCTACACAGAAGTGAAAATAGTGACTCAGACAATTCTGTTTGAGCAGATGAGGTAGAGCAGAGACGCGATGAGAGCACCAGCAGATGATAGAAGATTAGTCATGCTGTTGACAAAGATGCTCTCACTCAGGGCCACATTAACCGACGACCCCTGTTTGTTCTATAGGACCGTGTTTGTGTATGTGTGTGTGCTAACGGGTCACAGGGGACAACAGAGCGACTGGATGCAGGTGGATGTTTGCTGGATGTGAGCTCATCAGGAGAGCAGGGGACGCCGTACAGCGGTAATTAATGCATGGCACGCTGTCATGTCAGCGTTTAGACGAAAGGCGTGTAACCCAACACACTCACATGAAGATAGTGATGTGATAGTTAGCATCATTTTTATATTAGCAGCTGATTAAATGACTTCTTGCATGTTAAAGGGATGAAGCTGTGCACAAAAATCACACAATGCTGCAGTTTAAACATATTTCAATTGCAGATTTTACTTTGTTGGGTCATTCTCGGCGTCCCTTACCACTTTGTTTTTGCTGTTTGGGTTCTTCACATCCACAAAAACTTCACTTTTATAAATACTGAACAAATATAAGAGGAGGTTAGAAGCAGAGTGGTCTAACCCACAAAAAATCCAAACTGAGTTTTATATAAATTCTGTAATATTTTATGATCTAGATTTTAGTGGCAAAGTGTTCTAACCCACAATCCAAATGCAGAGGGTCCTCGGTTTACGACGTCCTCGACCTACGGCGTTTTGTCGTTACGTTGGAACTGGTTACGAGCGGGTCCTCGGTTTACGACGTACGGCGTTTCGTCATTACATCGGAACTGATTACGTGGAACTAGTTGACGAGCGGAGCAGATGAATACGTCGTCACGCGGCGACCATATAATAAACATGTTGCCTTTCCGGGCACAAAAAGCCTTCTGGAGATGGAAATACATCTCCTTAGTTGGACTTAATCCTATGCAACCCGCACACAAATGTGCTAAATTGCTTCAAAGTCACACCACTAACATGAAACTAAAATGCTTAAACATGTAAACAACAAATAGATAATCCAACATATAAAATAATGAAGTAATTTCTGTTTCCACGTGACCAAATATACTCATTTTTGTAGGTATAATAGTAATAATAAGAAGACTATTTTCTGAAAACAAACTTTCGCATACAACAACATATTTCCCCGCTAATGGAGTATTCCCATCCCACAACAACATCAAATACTTTCTAAAAAAGCTGTGAAAGTAGTTGGACGGTGGCTGTGGCAGTGTAATTTAGCCATATTGACTTTAAATTAATTTGAAATGAGCTACAAAATGATGGCTGGGATTTCTAGTTCCTCCTCCCCTCTTCTGTCCTCCTTCAGCGTCTCTTTCTCTGTGTGATAACAATCAGCAAATATGAAAAGTAAATTCTGGAGGAAATGTTGGCAAATGGGTTTTGGGTAGATTGTGCATGAATATTTAATTTAGTCATAAAGCAGGGGTTTAGTACATTAATGGTTTTTTTCTCCCTCTGCTGTCACTCCATTTGACTCCTTCCTCCTTCTTCCCACCCAGATAAGGACTCTGGAACAGTCTGGCCTCGTGATTGGCTCCGTTAATGACCATATTTATACTGATTAGTGTATTATAGATTTCTGTACGGAGGGTGGCAGTTGTCAGACTCGTATTAGAAGACTATTTATAAAATAAATAATTCTAGTAGTATCTAAGAGAGACTAATAGAAACTAATAACAAGAGAATCTGATAAAGACGTTCATGGAGAAACCGAGCGGTTCGTCTTTTAGTCAGAACATCAATTTTCCACCGGTTTGAGGTCTTTGCAAAATTGCATCTTTCCACCGATGGAGGTGAAGATCGAACATTATCAGGATTTTCTGCTCAACTTACACGCCTAGAAAAGTAACAGCTAATTCTGTTCTCATATGGTTGTGTATCCGTGTTTCAGCCTCTCGGTGTGTTTCGCTGCTGTTTACCGTGCTGCTGGCCACACAGCCCCAGAGTCCAGACGGCTGGCCGGACTGCAGTGACAGCTGCAGCTCCGTCACCTCCGGCTCCCAACTGCTTTCTTGTTTTCTGACCTAATAACACTTTAACTGGCAGGTCCAGTCCAGATTCACCTGCGGTAAACATCTGTGGACTTCAGGCAGACGGGCTGGTACAAATAACTGCTTTAGCTTCTAGGGTTTCTGTTTAAGTGGCCTGCAGCATCACTTCAGCTCAGTTTACATCAACAGACAGAAAAAAAAAAAATTATGGTGATATTAAAAATAATGAAAAATATATTTTGAATATCATTTACAGTTTTTTAAATGAATGTTTTTTTCCAGTTTGATTTAGCAAATCATTTACCTGTGATTTAAATCTTTACAATAACAGTTTAACAATATATATAATATTTCTTTTAAAGATCATCAACAATTTTCTGTCAAATAATTGAATTTTAGCTGATTTAAAAACAGTAAAACAGTGTAATTTTATGGTGAAATGCTAGGAGAAAAAAACTAAAAATCTAGATTTTTGAACATCATTTACAGTTTTGACCTTTTTTTAAAAAAAAAATGCTTTTTCAATTTAATTTTACAAGTTATTACCTATGATTTAAATCTGTAAAATAGCAAATCAAAATATACATAATATTTCTTTTGAATAACATCAACAATTATCTGTCAAATAATGAAATTTATGTGATTTAAAATCAGTACAACAGTTTAAATCTATATTTTTAGGGTTAACATATAAGCTTTTTAATGTTATTTTATCAGTTATTTTCTGTAATTTGCTGAAATGGGGAAACTGTAAAATAACAAGTAAGAAATTATTATAATTTTTTATGTTTTTTTTAATTTTAAGATTTTATTTAGAACATCAGCAACTATCTGAAAAGAAAAAAAATATAGATTTTTTGATGTCAGCATTATTTACAGTTTTGATGTTTTTTTTAATGCTCAACATATAAATCAGTGGGTTTTTTTTATTGTGAATTTACTAGTTATTATCTGTAATTTAGCAACACTGGGAAAATCTTTACAATAATGGAAAAATGTTTTTAAAAAATTACTGTTCAAGACTGTTGCTGTTGAGCTTAAAAAGTACAATTTTTAATCATTCATATCCCAGAAGATTCCGTTTTTCTTTTCCTACATGATGAATCTGGCCCACCTGATGCACAAAGTAGAGATTAGAAGGATGGAATCAGCCAATCAATTAGCAGTGAGTGTTTACAGCGCTGGCTTTAATCTGCGGCAGTGAGAGGAGAGGGGCAGCGAGGCTCGGCCGCCCACCCGCCCTCAGCCGGGGTGTGATCCCTCGGCTCTCGGCCATGTTTGATAAAGATTAATTCAATCCTATTTTCTACCCTGAAATGCTTTTGCTAATGTAATTCTGTGTGTGTCAGATTCCCCGTCTTTGTGTGTCTGTCTGTCTCGTCCTGCTAAGGAACACTAAGCACCTTATCCATGTTGAGGACCAACAAAAGCAGCAGGAAGAGAAAGCGGCGGTGGCATGTTGTAAGATTCATTATCTGTGTAGAAGTACTGGCGGGCTGAACGCTGCTTTCCATTTGCTGGGCTACAGTCTGTCTGAGCGTTCGATTCTGTTTACATCTGAGAGAGAAACAGTAGAAACATGACTTGGAATGATTTTCAGAGCAGACCTTATTAACTCCTGAGGTTTCTTGGTGGTCCAGTCTTGGTTTATGTGCATTTTTCTGATTCCACACTTGTGTTTTTGCACTATAATTAATTTTAGAATGACACTTTAGTAGTCAGTCAATCGTAGTTTGATCATTCAGTTGACCTGCCTGTTAAAATTTGGACAGGACAAATCTGCACTTGTTTTTATTGATTACTATTATCTTGTTGCCGCGGATAATGTTCTTTAAAATCATTAAAAGGAGACATTTACCTACTGTACATTATCCTGTACTCTCCACTGTTTGAGAAAGTTTAGCCAGCACTAGTCTGCACTTGTTTTTTGTTTACTACTACTTTGATGTAGTATAAACCGTCCTTTAAAGTTATTAAAAGGTGAAATTGAAGCCAAATTACTGCAACTGAAGTCGAAAAGCTCGGAAGTAAAGAGAAAGTTTAAAGAGAAATGAATTCCAGACTTTATATAAGACGAGACGAGACGAGATAAGATAGGATAAGATCAACTTAAGCAAAGGTTGGTGAAATATACACTTACAGAGAGGTTAGTAATTAAATAGAAATCAGAAAAGGATACAAAGTACAAAACACAAAGTGTCTAAGTGGATGCAAAGGAACTGCGTCTAAAAAAAAAAACAAAATAAAATAAGTACAAAATGTAAACTAAATAACAAGAAACAGATAAACAGGAAGCGAACTGAAAGTAATTGTACAGAAATCTTACACTTGACTGTGATGATATTGATAGAGACTATTGCACCTGATAAAAATTGCAGAAGATATCAAAAAACTGATAATATTGCACATGAAATTGAATAAATATATACAAATTATGCAGTTTTTTTTTCATTTTATTTACCACTTATTTAACCAAGTTAGTTGAGAACTGATTCTCATTTTCAGTCCACTGTAGTCTCTCTTGCAGTCGAGCCAGTAGAGGGCGCTACACAGTCCCAGTGATCATTTATTCAAACTAGATGCTAATACAGACTTTAAACTTCAGAAAGTTTGGACTGCAGGAATCTGCAATGGTTTTTATTGTTTACTGTTATCTAGTTGTAGCTATAATGTCCTTTAAAATGAGATATTTAAACCAGATAACTGCAGTTTAAACCTTATAGCTCCTATTTGTACGAGGATAAAATAAACAAGAAAAGGTCATAAGTTAAAGTGTTAAGATTTTCCTGCAGTACAGACCAAAGAAATAAAATAAACATTAAAAGCTCGTAACTAAAACCCAAGTTGAAGGAAAAATGTATTCAATTTGTAATGTGTGTCTGCTGTTGCTGTTCCTGCTTTGGCTCCATATCTGGCTGACTGTGGAGAAGCAGGAGTCTCTGCAGGAGTCTCTGCAGGAGTCTCTGCAGGAGGCAGCTGCAGCACTCAGAGCGTGTTTGTGTGTCAACATGCGTGTGGAGTGTATGATCTCAGCTGTCTCATGTTGTCACAGTGACCTCTACTGCATACCGTCCACTTACATGTAGCTTACAGTCCGTGTAGCTTCCATGTGAACCATATAATCACATTTTACTCACTGTGCCTTCAACCTCACGTTTTATCGCATTCTGGCATCTTTCTAGTAACACCGAGGAGATTTTTTTTTCTTTTTCAGGCTCCCCTATGGTGCAGTGACCTTCCCTCCTCAGTCCAAACACGAGCATCTTCCTCTTTATTCAGCACTTGACTGAAATCTTAACTTCCCACCCTGTCTTTGTTGAAAAATATTCCCCACATCTTTTACATCAGTGTGTCATTTCTTTGACTTTTCACTTCACCTTCAAGTTCCAACAGTTTTGATTTATACTCAGGTCAGACAAAGAGCTTTTTTTCAGCATAACTTGGTCACTGAGATCACTGTCTTGAGCACTTACTCAGTTTACGGAAATGCACCAGAGTACTTCTTTAATGATACTCAGATTGTCTGGACGACACAAACCACACCGCCTTACTCTTACCATCATCTTTATCCTAACACTTGCCTCTTAAAAAAACCTTTCTGAAGAATAGTCAACTGTAAAATATAAATATAAATAAATAAACAGTGAAAATCTGACAGCAACAGTGTCAGAAAAAAATACATAAAAGACTGTGAAAACAAAATGGGGAAAATCACAGAATATCTGTAAAATGACAATGAAAGTAATTAAATAAAATAAATACTGATAAATTTAATACAGTAAAACTGTGTCATTTTGCCATCAAACATTGTAAAAGAATTAATTACCTTTTTTTATTTGTGGAAGTTATTCACAGCTTTGTCCTATTTTTTATTAATTTTTTTGTTTTTTAATTGTTAATATTTAAATTAGTACTTTTTTCTGGGATTTTACAATTTCTGTAATTTGACAAAACAAGAAAAACAATCATAAAAATTAAAATAACCTGCGAAATAACCATTAAAAATTATTTACTATTTTTCAATCCTTAGGGTACACATTTTTTTCTTTAAATAACCACAAGTATCAGTTTAAAAATAAAAACAATTGTATATATGTATGTATGTCTAAATATTGATTTTTGACTTTTTCCTGTCGTCTTACTAGTTATTAACTGTAATTTAATTACAGGGATAATCTGTACAATAACAATTCCAAAAGTTATTTACCACTTTTCAGTCCTCAATATTTTTTTTTCTTCAAATAATGATAAATATCTATAAAATAAAGATATTTTAACTGCTTTAAAGACTATTTAAAGACAAACAGTCAAATTTTACAGTCACACCTCAGAAGAATGAATTACTGAATATACAGATTTTTCATGTGGACAAATATTAATAGTTTTGATCTATTTTCTTCACTTAAAGTATAAAGTAGTTATGTTTTCTTTGGTTTTAGTAATTATCTGTAATTAAACAAAACAGGAGAAATCCGTAAAATTATTGTTTGCAAAATTATTGTAAAAAAGTGAACTGTGTTGGACTTTTTTTTTTTTTTTTTTAAACGATTTCTGTTGGGTTTATTTAATATGTAAAATATTACTTTATTGTGATTTTGCTAGATATTATTGTAAACTTAATAAAACTGAGAAAATCTGTAAATGAGCAATAATTTGAAAAATATTGCAGTGAAAAAGAGTTTTTTGTGTTTTTCACAGTTATTGTGTAAAATATTACTTTAAGGGATTTCACTAGATAAACTGTAAAAACTGTAAAAATCTGTAAATAATCAATATTTATAAAAAAAAATATTACAGTGAAAATTTGTTTTTATGGTTAATATGTAAAATATCACTTTATTTAGATTTTACTAGATTTTATCATACATTGAATAAAACTGAGAGCTTCTGGAGATAAACAGTAATTAAAAAATATTACAGTGAAAAGCAGTTTTTAGTTTTTTGTTTTTCTACAATTCATATGTAAAATATCACTTTTGGGGGATTTTAATAGATATTATGAAGATATTATAAAACAGAGCATCTGTAAATGAACAATAATTTTGAAAATATTACAGTGAAAACAGTTTTTTATAGTTAATGTGTAAAATATTACTTCTTGTGATTTTACTAGATATTGTCATAGATGTAATAAAACTGAAAATCTGTAAATGGGCAATAATTTAAAAAAATATTACTAAATTAAAAACTTTTTCCATGGTTAATATGTAAAATATTACTTTATTGGGATTTAACTAGATATTATCTTACTTTTAAAAAACAAAAAAACAAAACTAAATAAACAATAATTTAAAAAATATTTCAGTGAATTTTTTTTAACTTTTTTTTAAAAACAGTGCAGACTTGTAACTACAGTACTGATGCACATCTATTTCTAATAAGTCCTGAGCCTTTTCCACTCACTCATGTTGTGCATTAGAAGTCTGTGATGAGTGTTTAGCAGCCTGTCGGAGAGTTCTTCTGCTGGCAGCGCCGTGTTTGACGAGAGGACGACTCCAAGTACGTGGAGAGTCTCTTTGCTTATCCCTCTCAGCAACTGGTTAGCGCGGTGCTTGAATATTAATGACGTCTGGTCCTAAAAGCTTGCTTTGACTGTGACCTCGCCACTCTGCAACACACACACACACACCTACACACATGCACACGCACACCTACACTCAGGCCCTTCATCCCTCCCTGGGATGTGAAGATCTTCTCTCCTGAGGGACCGCTAGATGAGGAGGGCTGAGGTGTTGATTACTGCAGCGCTCGACAGTCGAGTGTGTGCACGCCTGTGATTGTGTGTGTGAGTGTGTAGAAAGGCAGCAGGTTAAAGAGAGGGGTAGCGAGCTAGCACCTCCTCTAGACTCCTCCTCGGCTCGGTGTAAAATTGCTTTCAAACACACTCCATGGAAACCCACAAGGTCACACTTAAACATGCACACAGAGTGTCGGGGGAATGACTTTAAAAAGCAGAGATATCCCAGCTTTTACGCTGCTACACCTGAAATTAACAGCAGCACAGTGTTGTTCAGAGGTTACTCAAGGTAGTTTCTCAGGTTCTTTTGGAGAAATGTTAATACGGCCATCCGAATTACCCACACTTCATTTTAAAATCACATAAAAAAAACAAACTTTTATAAATAATGTTCATATTTCACTGCAAAATCTAAACTACTACCACTGCTAAGCAAGTCAAATCAATTTCACTAATTTGAGAGGAATCTACAGACTTATGCTTGACAAGTGATGATGTGATCGATTATTTTATAGCATTTATCTGACTTTCTGTCTTCTCTCTTTCTTGCAGCAACAAAGGCGTCTAGACCTGCTGACCATCACCAACTCTGGTAAGTCTCTGGGATTTTATTTTCTCCACCGTCTGCAGCAGCAGCAGCACCTCACCGCTGACATAGAAATGCCCTGCACTGCCCCCGTTGGAAGCTCAGCATCAGCATGCATCCTGTCTCCTTTATAATATGGTTTCATAGCGATTTGACAGAAACATGCCAATAAGACAGCGAGAGTGTTTTCCTTTTAGCCACTCTGAAAAAAGGGGAACACGCTGTTTTCTGGGTGCTGCTTTCACATAACTGCACAGTTAACGCAGATGAAACTGTGCTGTCAGAAACCACTGCTGATCTGATGGCTCCTGGTCCGTTGCTGCTGTCTGTGGATGCGATGTATTAAATGTCAAACGAATGTGGCTCTGAAGCTTTTATAAGGGAACAGTATGGAAGTCATGAATTCAGTTGTAGTGAGAAGAGCAGGTATGTTCACCTAAACATGTGTTCAGCACATATGCATGCTGTACATACCTCTATATATGTGGGTATTATGGCAGGTTATGGCATATGAAAGGCTATTTTGGAAACTGATTATTCTCTTGTTATAAGGCAAAATATGCGCAATGCCTGAATACAGTGTCTGCCATCCAGACACATGATCGATGTAATTATGTGACTGCATGTTTTGTGTGTATTTGTTGACATATACATAAAAAAGGGGTAAATGGGATGTAAAACCGAGCATGAAAGTGACGTTCTTATACTAAAATGCATTCTCAGTTGGGAAGTTTATTTTCTCTGAGATTACATTTGTTCATATCATGAAGACATTTGAAAGATATCCGAGCCATTCATTTTATTGCTTTGCTGTTACTTCCTTTCAGCCAAACAATCATATATTAGATGGGCTGGGACTCTGATAAATCAAAACATGAAGGAGAAAATTAGAAACTGTTGTGAAATTCTCTTAGTTTTAAATGAAACGAAACTTAAGTCTAAAAGTAGTAGGACACAAACCCTAGCTGTCTTGGTGAAATTCCTGTTGCAGATTTACACCTCCACCTGCGAATGCAGACTTTGCAACTCTTTTTTTTTTCTTTTAAAACATAAATGACAATGCCATTTAGTTGTTTAGGAATAAGGCTGTCCCAATCAAGATACATTTTTTCCCGATCCGATCCAAGTCATTTAATAGTTAGCATCTATGGATATCCAACATGATTTTCCTAGATAATACACTAAAAGTATTGTAGATTAGCTGTAGTACCAGGTTGTGCCACCAGGTGGTGCCTCTCACTGTTTTACCCTGTAGTGACCAGGGGAGGTCGCCCCTGTGTCGGCAAGCAAAGATCATTGTGGTGGTTTAACTCATAGAGGGGCACCATGACAAAGACTTCTGTGATGCTTAATGACATTCGTCCTACACTCATATATTAAGTTAAACCTGTATCATGTAGATTATCACTTTTTATGTCCAAGTGTATATGAAATAACTACCTCAGTGGAACGTATTATGCATCTGCAGCTTTGCCAGCAAGAATTACATCATCACTGAATCAATTACTGATCAATTTTGCTGCACGCATTGAATTACAGACTTCAGCGGACGTAAACAAAGGTGTAGGTCAGATCTGGGCATCCTACGGCCCGAGGGCCACATCCGGCCCGCCGGACAACCCTGACTGGCCCGTATGAAGTCACTGGAAAATATTAAAAGTCAGTGCAAATATATATCATCACAATACATGCAAACAATACGCCTGCACTGCTTTTATTTTGAAAGATCTGCTAAGTTAACGTTTTTTCGCGCGTGCTTTCCGTACTTAGCATAAGGCTTATGGGCTGATTGGTTTGTTTGTTAGTTTCAACCCGGGAAGATGGCAGCTAACGGCAAAAAAAGAAAGATTGATTCCGAATGCAGAGTTTTTA
Source organism: Amphiprion clarkii (assembly GCA_027123335.1). NCBI lineage: Eukaryota > Metazoa > Chordata > Actinopteri > Pomacentridae > Amphiprion > Amphiprion clarkii. Next base: position 706,175 of record CM049569.1, read on the forward strand.
ACAAGGTGTGGACTTCCAAGTATTTCTTCACTGCAGTCAGAGGTAAAGCTGTGGGCTGGTTTGTGGAGAACAGATCGCGGTGCTCAAGGATTATAATCGACATTACGAGACCAAACATGCGGAGAAGTACAAACATTTACTGATGCAGAGCGGGGAGGATGTCTGAAGGTTTGCTAGCTAAACTGTTAAAGCAGCAATGACTTTGTTTTATCAAAGCTCACATCAAGGGATGCAGCAGTCAAGACGAGTTTTCTAATATCCTACAAAATCGCCAAAAACAGTAAGCCGTTCTCTGATGGAGAGTTTATAAAAAAATGTCTGGTGGACTCTGCAGCGTTTATATGTCCGGAGAAGAAAGGAGCGTTCAATAATGTGGCCCTTTGGAGACGAACCGTAACGAGGCGGGTGGAGAGCATCGCCGAAACTCTGGAGCTTCAGCTGCACAACAAAGTGGACGATTTTGACGTTTTCTCCTTGGCTAAAGTAGTTAATTTCATCAGGGCAAGAGCATTGAATTACAGTTTGTTGTCTTTGTGGAGGAGATGATAGTGAACATGGTAACCTTGGTTACCAGACTGCTGTCAGATGGATCAGCCTGGACAAGATGCTTAAACGAGTTTGGAATCTGAGAGCAGAGATTCAAGAGTTGGGCATTGTACATCGTTGTATTGTGTAATTTACTGTTTTTATTGATATATATATATATTGAGCAGAGCTTTTAAGTGTACTGGTCCGGCCCTTAACAACCGTCAAAGTTTCTCATGTGGCCCCGTATGAAAATTAATTGCCCACCCCTGGTGTAGGTGCTAGCCGATACTGATCAATTAAAAACTGCCTTGATCAGCTCTGATCTAAGGATTTTTTTGTTAGACAGTTCACATTTTAATTCATTTTATTTAACCAGGAAATCTTTGAGAATAATATCTCTTCTTCAAAGGAAACCTGGCAAACAAGGCACACCATTGTAAAGTTATGAATATAAAATTGAACATGACACAACTAAAACATATGAGAACAACCGGATGCTTACTCATCTAAATGTTATGGAACACACACATGTTCCCATAACTCACATAAACATGATATTTTCTTACACAAGCACAACTGGAATGCCGCACGTTCAAGAAAAACTCATTTAAACTCTGACCTTTATAAAATCTGCACTTGTGCTGTTGGAACAGTGTAATAAACATTCCCTCTTCTCATCACCAAACCACTCCAACTACAACATATTCTGACAGTGATAATAAACTGACAAGCAGGTGCAAACAGCATCGAGACAAAAAAGCTTTTCATACACTCACTTATATAAACACACCGAGTGTTTCTTCACTACTGCGAGCCTTTGAATGTAATAAATGAGAGAACTGATTTTAGTCGCACATCTAAATACTTGAACTTGTTACATTATGACAGGTAATCTTTTCTGAGCATATTTTGCTTGTTTGTTTGTTGATCTTATTTTCAGTCGACACATGACTCGAGGTACGGTGATGCGGGTGCGTTTTGTGCAGAGTAGTTTGAATCGTATCCAACATGCAGCTCAAACTCGTAACACATAGTCAGATGCACATATGGTGCTCCAAGTTTGACTGGATGCGGAAACATGTCACAAAGTGGTTGCACCGCTAGAAATGTGTGCCCGTCTCTTAGAAAAGCAGCTGTGCAGCGAGGGATCCGCTGAACGGAGTGCAGGGAGAAGTTCAGAAAACGGGCGAGGAGAAACAGATGGCGACGGCGAGGAGGATACAGAGACCCATATGTCTAAAGTATCTGGATGATCTAATATGCTTTGATTAGAATAATGCATATGTGAGGCTCATGGAGACCCGGTTAATTTAGCAGGTTTCCATTGCAGCTGTTCCTCAGGCCCCAGGCAGAGGCAGCGCTCACCCCCAGCCTTCACTGTCTGACACAGGCCAAAGAACGTGAGAAAGACTTTAGAACAAGAGCAGAATTATGCATACACCATGTGATTTTTTTAATGTAAACATTTACGATTTGCAAGTAATCTGGTGTAAAGATGTGATACTTCTCAAAAGGGTGCAGACGATATCACTGCATGGATGTACAGCGCCTCTTGTTTCAACACAGTGATACTAAAGGAGTACATTTTAAAAAGTAGTGTTTTAGTTGATGCTTTATAAGTAACCTTAGATATGTACTTAAGGAGAAATATGTATGTAATGTTTTGTGTAACCATTGATTTTAATTGCTTTACGGTCGCTCTTTTTGCAGCCAATCAATCATATAGGAGAATACCAACAAAATGAAGGAGAAAGTAAAAAACAGTTGTGGAAGTGTCTTGGTGTTGACATCCTTCATGAAATGAAACTTAGGTCTAAAAGTTCACACAAACCCCAGGGTCCTGGGTGAAAGTCCTATTACAGGCCTCCATCCCCTAAGGCAGACTTTGCAGCTCTCGCAAACTGGAAACATTTCCTAAAACATCATAGTTTTACCTTTCGAGAAGAAAATCTGTTTCTTTTAAAACATAAATGAGAGTGCAGTTTAGTTGTTTAGGAATAGGGATGTCCCGGTCCAGATTTATTCTTTTCCGATGAGTATTTGTGATGTTTTATGCTACTGCCTTTTGTGTACCTTGTTTGTAAAAACACCACATTGTTGTCAGTCTGTTTTGGTGAGCTTTGGTCAGGGAATGCTTTGTCTCTTTCAACAGAATTAAGACCAGACTTTAGTCCAGACTTCATACCGTGAGACACGTTCCACATAGCCAGACTTTCTTTGTGTTTGCTGGCTCAACAAAACCTAAACCATAATCATAAATGATGGGTACCATGATGGACTTTCTTTGTTAGCCACGTTTCTTTCATCAGGTTTTATATACACTCTCATAAAAGATTTGATGCAACATATGACTCTTCTTCTGCACAAAATAGACCCATTCTGCAGCGCCTACTTCAGTTTTGCTCCAAATGCTGGTAGAAAATTGTCGTTGGTGTGCTCTCACTGCAGCAGCAGCCCTTAAACTTTAGCCTCATTCATTTAAACATGATGCTGAGGTTCATTATGATATGGTCCGATAATGAAGAATATGTGGAAATCACTTCATACACAAACTGGAAGCTGCTTGAAACACATTTGTACATTCCTACATGCATTAAGGTGTGAATAACTTCAAGGTGTCGAATGGAGTTTTGAAGGCTGAGGATTGTAGAATCATGCTTCGTTTTTTATCACATACCATGAATGGTTGTTCATAATGTTCAGGACATGCATGCTGCAGGTTGCCGTAATGTGCTTTCTTTCCACCAGGTTTTCTTTTCCTTCTCTGTTCTGTAGCACAAACACGAAGCTGTTTTCTTCCATTTAAGCATTGCTCTGTTCAGACCATCTATATAGGCATTTGTTATTAGTATAGTGTCAAAACTGACAGCAAAAACAACCTGATTCATACTAAATTACATTTTGTACAACAAAAAAAGGAAAATGAGAGCCTGGATGATTTGCAAAGCCACTTGTCTCGCAAAGACTGCTTTAATGTTGTGCTTTTTTTTGTTTGTTAACTGGTACAAAGCATCAAACTTTGGCACTAAATGGTTTCGTGAGTGAGATAAACATTGAACAACAACCTAATAACTGCTGGAGATGTATTTTCTGTTGCGATAAAGTTTCACTAATTGGAGAACAAAATGTCCTGTTGAACTTCTAATGTTACATCGCTGCAAGATTCCACTGAATTCATCTTAAAACTACTCAAAACTTGACTTCTCCCTGTTGGGATCAGCTGGCAGTAGTGGGAACAGTAGAACCAGCCTCCTTCAGGGTTCGATCTACACCTGCAGAGGGACCCTACACAGGCTGAAATAGCTTTCAATTATTCCTCACTGAAAGGTTTCGTCCTCCGACTAGAGGAGCTCGGTGTGCCGTTTAAATTATTGCAGGTCATTATTCAGGTTGTTGTTATGTGTGGCCTTGAAGGTAAGTCTATTATATTCCTAACTTGGCAGACATATTTTATCCTGCCCTGCTGCTTATTACTATTCACAGTAGGTGAGCAGACACACACACACACTCTGAACACGGTGAAGGTTATTATGATGGCTGTATGAAGAGCAGGTGATGCTTGCAGATGATAGGGAAACACAGGCAGGACACCCTCTCCTTCTCCCTGCAGATTAAAGGAGTTTCCTTCCCTCCCTGTTCATCCTTGTCGTCCTCCTCACCTGCCTCCCCCCTCTGAAAGCTCCGTCCTCTGCTCGTTTGACTCGCTCGTTATCTGCTGTTATTTATTAGCGATCTTGCTTGTTGTTTTTGCCCTTTTGCGTTGTATTTTTCCCCCCTCCTTCGTTGGCTTCTCGTCATCTTCGCAACACGGACGGCGAGGAGGAATCGCAGGGTGTGAACGAACTAATAGGCTCAAGTGGCTGCGTAACGTGCTGTGTCTGAGAGAGAGAAAAGATTTGATGAGGATTCTGCCCCCGCTGCTCTGTTGGCTTCTGTTTCTAATGGCGTTCATTAGCTGCTCTGAAGAATGATTCACACTTAAACATGCATTCACACACAATAGATGAATGTAATTGAGCGCCGGGGTGAAGTCGTAACTTCCAGGCTCAGTTCAAAAAGTAAGAAGAACGCTTTCACAACCTCACTGATAATGTGTCGCAACTAAAAACAACTAATATTGTTCATTCAATATTTTGCTTTTAATGTCTGTTAAAGCACATTTTCCTGTATTATAAGTCCTAGATGTTTGCAGACTAAACATCGCAGTTCCACTGAAGAAGTAGATCCATGAACAAGTTGATTATTTGCAGCTAGCAACAACTGTCTGTAATAACAGAGAGAACTCAAGTCTGTCTTTAGATTGCAATGATTGCAGCTACAGCGCTATAGTAACCACAGTAAAGTCCTTATATGAGACTCACCACTTGATAACACCCCATGGCGCTTATTTCAGGCTAACATCAGAAATGAATGCACAGAGAGGCATAACTGCAATCTCAGTGATCAACATGTGTACATATGTAGAGTCACTAGTCGAATCTGATAAAAACTGCATAAAAGTTTGTTGACTTTGCCTTAAAATACAGTTCAAAAAGCATTTTTTCATCACAAAATATGTTTCTGCTGTGCATGTACACCAATCAGGCAGAACATTCTGACCGCTGACAGGTGAAGTGAATAAAACTGATTATCTCTTTATCATGGCTCCTGTTAGTGGGTTGGAGATATTAAGCAAGTAAACATTTTGTCCCTGTTTGTTAGAAGCAGGAAAAATGGGCAACTGTATGGATTTGAGCGATTTGACAAGACGACTGGATCAGAGAATCTCCAAAACTGCAGCTCTGTGGGGTGTTCCTGGTCCTGGTCAGAATTTATCAAAAGTGGTCCAAGGTATGAACAGTGGTGAACCAGTGGGTGGCCAAAGCTCAGTGATGCATGTGGGGAGTGAAGGCTGGCCCGTGTGGTCCGATCCAACAGAGGAGCTAATGTTGCTCAGATTGCTGCAGAAGTTAATGCTGGTTCTGGCAGAAAGGTGTCAGAACACATGGTTCATCAGTTTGTTTATGGGACTGCATAGCTGCAGACCAGTCAGGGTGTCCAGGCTGACCCTGTGCACCACCGAAAGAACAGCAATGTGAGCATCAGAACTGGACCACGAAGCGATGGAAGAAGGTGGCCTAATCTGATGCATCACCTTTTCTTTGACATCACGTGGATGGCCGAGTGCGTGGCTTATCTGGGGAACACATGGAACCAGGATGTATCGTGGGAAGAAGGCAAGCTGGCGGAGGCAGTGTGATGTTTTGGGCAACGTTCTGCTGGGAAACCTCTGGTCCTGCCATCCATGGGGATGTTCCTTTGACACGTACCACCTACCTAAGCACCTACCTAAGCATTGTGAAGACCACCCTTTCATGGAAACAGTATTCCCTGATGGCTGGGACCTCTTTCAGCAGGATAATGCGCCGTGCCACAAAGCAGAAATGGTTCAAGAATGGTTTCAGGTGTTACTTTGGCCTCCAAATTCCCCAGATCTCAATCCAACCCAGCATCTGAGGGATGTGCTGGACAGCACTGATCCATGCAACTTCCAGGACTGACAGGATCTGCTGCTAACAATACAATACAATGACTTTATTAATCCCCGAAGGGAAATTCAACTGTCTAGTCTCACCTGTTTACTTTTGAATTAAATAGTCTGGTTGCTGATGGTGTCCAGATACCACAGCACACCTTTAGGTCTAGTGGAGTCCAGATACCACAGCACACCTTTAGGTCTAGTGGAGTCCAGATACCACAGCACACCTTCAGGGTCTAGCGGAGTCCAGATACCACAGCACACCTTCAGGTCTAGTGGAGTCCAGATACCACAGCACACCTTCAGGTCTAGTGGAGTCCAGATACCACAGCACACCTTCAACTCTAGTGGAGTCCAGATACCACAGCACACCTTCAAGTCTAGTGGAGTCCAGATACCACAGCACACCTTCAGGTCTAGTGGAGTCCAGATACCACAGCACACCTTCAGGTCTAGTGGAGTCCAGATACCCCAGCACACCTTCAGGTCTAGTGGAGTCCAGATACCCCAGCACACCTTCAAGTCTAGTGGAGTCCAGATACCACAGCACACCTTCAGGTCTAGTGGAGTCCAGATACCACAGCACACCTTTAGGTCTAGTGGAGTCCAGATACCACAGCACACCTTTAGGTCTAGTGGAGTCCAGATACCACAGCACACCTTTAGGTCTAGTGGAGTCCAGATACCACAGCACACCTTCAGGATCTAGCGGAGTCCAGATACCACAGCACACCTTCAGGTCTAGTGGAGTCCAGATACCACAGCACACCTTCAGGTCTAGTGGAGTCCAGATACCACAGCACACCTTTAGGTCTAGTGGAGTCCATGCGTCGATGGGTCAGGACTGTTTTGACAGCAAATGGGGGACCAACACAATATCAGACAGGTGTTCATAATGTCATGTCTGATCAGTGTATATAGAGCCACTGGTCAAATCTGATAAAACTGCTTCAAAATTAGTTGATTTTGCCTTAAAATATGTTTTTTATTGCAAATTATGCTTCTACTGTGCATGCGTATTATTTCACGAGCGCACGGTAGAGTCATCAAGCAAACTGTGCAACAACAGAGCAGATGATTGGCTGTTAGTAGGAGGGGCAGAACATGGTTCATACAATCAGTCAGACTATATTTAAATAGCACTTTTCATACAAATGAAATGCAACACCAAGAAATACAGACAACACAAATAAAAATGCAATTAAACAATGCAAACAACCCCCCACCTCCAACATCATGTTATAAATACAGGACTCTAAAACACAGGGATAGAGGAGCTGAGGAAACGCTATCTTAAATAACATGTGCAATGAGTAAACACCAGATAACATCAATTAAACAGAATAGGATAGATTAATGAATAAAATAAAATATCTATTATTAAAACAGAGATAGGTAGGGATATAGATAGAAATAGAAGTCAGAAATTATAAAGACAGAATGATAAAAATGAAGTAATAGACATTGAACAGACTAAAATATGTAAACTGAATAAATACAACTGTCAGAATTCTCTCATAGATTTCTGTTCTGCTGCTGCCATCAGCTTTGACATCAATATTTCTAACTCACATGTTCATTGTAAGAAAAGTTTTTTCTTCAGTATCTCTGCATAGTTATTGTGTCATTACGTCAGTCATTTTTTGCCTCTAGTCAGCTGCCGTCACTGCTCCAGTTTTAGACAGCAGAGTCCGATTCAGTTAAATATAAAAGTTTTCAAATACCCAAAGCTGGAAAAGTTTGGGTTTGCTTTGAAGTATCCCAAAGCAAAAAGGTGATCTGTACATTGTGCAAAGCTTCTGCTAAAGAGAAACACTCCCTTTACTACTTTCCTGCTCTCTGTGCTCACATATTAATTGCTATCAACACCTGAATTCCCAATGAAGCGCTTCTCGTTTGCATATTTTCTATTTCTGTCTTCAGACAATGAAGCACGTATAAAAATGCAACTGAAATGCAGCTCATGAAGACACGTTAACCAGCATTTGCTTCCAAGCTGCTGCTCTGTAACTAAAATCCTCATTTTACACCAACATCTCCTGACAAACTCATCGTACGCGTCAGTAAAGACGACAGCTGTGCAGTAAATTTGGTTTTATTTCATAAAATTTAAAGCTCTACCGAAGTCAGAGAGCATTTACACAATAAGGAGTTAAGGAGCTGCTTTAGCTGCTTCATGCTTGTAAGATATCCACCGTGTTCACGTTACACTTTGTTAAATATGAAGACCAAACTTTTTCACTTTAAGGACTTTAATCGAAACTTGGATTTCTTTAGGACTTGCACCACTGACTTAAGTAATAAGCCCTCTTTTTTTACTTTTTTTAAATGAATGTTTAAAAGTTTTATATCAGTAACAAATGGTGTAAATGGTTCTTAATGATTTTCTGGATGTTTCATGTGAGCCTAGAGCCAAATTTGAAGCTTTCTTTTCCACCACTGTTTCCCTTCTTCTGGTCATAGGACGTTATTTTTCTTCCATTTAAGCGTTGCTCTATTCCAGGGATCCATGTAGGGCTTTATTATTAGTATTAAACGACAGCAGATTTATTTTAATGTATTCTTCTATAGCAAATAAAGAAGAGAGTGAATGCTTTGCAGAGACACTTCTTGCTCTAAGTCAACTATTTTTTAGTTTATTTTTAAATTAATATTTAAAAGTTTTATATCTAACAAATGGTGCCAGTGATTTTTGATGTTTTTAAGGATCTTTCATGTGATTTTCAAACTTTACTTTTAACTCTTTTTTCGAGTTTATAGTTTAACTCTACAATTTTGCACTTTGATATGTAAATTTTGTGTTTCTTTTACAATGAAAACTTTTTTGGGAGGAAAGTTAATCATTTTGATATTTTAATCAGTAGACAAATAGTCACTATTGGCACATCTAGTGTCCTTTTGCCTGTTGTGGTACACTTGTTTTAGAAGCTGTAGTGTTTTCTGTGCTGATGGCTTATCTTAGAACATGGACAGTAAACATCATGAACATTTTTTCATAAAGAAATGCAGAATGAGAGGCGACATTGATTAATAAAGTTAGTGGAAGACTGAACCGGACACTGTGACTGTACGGCGTAGGTGTACTTTACATACTGTATAGCTGTCCGAAATATACAAACACGGAGGAAGAAGCAACAATAGAGAAAATAAAAAAAGCACTTTACGTCTTCCCTCCCTCTTTCTCATTTCACACACACATGCACACTCGCTCCCACACACAGACCCACTCAAACCTCACTCGGCCCTCTTTAATTGGACACTTGAGCAGCGCACGACTGCATCTGGCTCCTGTTGAACACAGCCTGACATTTCAGACTGCTGACCTTTCCAGCCCCACCACAACTAAATAATGATTAGTCCTGGCAACTGTTCCACCACAGCAGCAGCCAGGTACGCTCACATGCACACACACACACACACACACACACACACACAGGTGCAAACTGCACACAGCACAACAACAAAAACACCTGCATTGAAGGCTTTGTCTTTTCACAGTGAGAAAATGGGGTGCAGACATTGATTTGAGAGGCCATTGTCATTCTTTTGGCTTATCGATTAGATTGTCCTTTTCCATATCTGCAGTCAGCGCTCAATAATGTGTTGTTCTAAATTAACTCTGCTTGCCTCTGTTTAGTTTCTCCTTTACCTTTGTGCGCTCTCAGCATTACAGTGGAAAAAAGGTCAATCATATTCATGAGATCTGGGCAGATTTGAGAGGACGGTTGAGTCTGAGTGTGTGTGTTTGCACGTGCGCTCGTGCACACACTTTCAGGTCTGTGCACGGAGGCGTGGAGCGTGAGTGTGTGTCTAAAGCAATGAAGCAGCGTGGAGATAATAGGCACTTCTCAGATCTCCTCTGACTTTCTTCTTTTTCACTCTATCACTTCTGTCTTTGTATCTCCATTTCCCTGCTGTTTCTGTCAGAGCAGAATAGAAATGTTCTTCATTAGAGCCTGTCTTTTTTTACAGAGATTCTTTGTGTTCCGAGCTTTACTTTCTCCAGACAGAACCGCTGTACATATCTCCGAGGTCAGAGGTCGCCTTTTGCACAGCCGGCTGCACATATTCAAAAGCTGAATCTTTCATTACACATATTAGCTGCGTGGGAATTTAACCTGTGAAAGGCACAAGTGAGCTCACAGTATGTCGAAATATGGAGCTGATTGCCAAAACTGTAATTATCTTAGCTGTATTGTTTCCATGGTAACAACCAGGTCAGGGAATATTTTACAAATAAAATCACACATATTCAATTTTGGAAAAAAGGGGTCGCATCTTTTTGGTTTTCAAATGTCTAGTGGAGTATTTTAATTACATAAAAGGTTCAGCCACAGAGACGAGTCTGTTTTACCAGTGCGTGTTAAATTACAAAGCCAGCAAATCTAGAAAAATGGCAGAAAAGTTTGGCCTCTTGATTCAAATAAATGTAATTTTAAACCGGAGAGTAAGATAGTACATTGTTTAAATAAGCTACAACTGATGAATAAAAATGTAACCAGAAAATTTACGCTGAGCATCACAATTAAGTTTATTCTAAAAGCGGAACTTATAGTTGCTGAAATTGCCAGGAGGAGCCGCAGTTAATAAAACTAACGCGCCATTAGGAAAATAAGGAGCCGTGCAAATTAGTTTGGTTGTCGATAGCCAGTTATTGCAAAGAGCTCAGCCAGCAGCTACAAGTTTATACCAAACTTATTATGGTCAGCTAGAACAAGACAAGCCGTGAACCTCATAAACTGAAAGTAAACTTTGTGTGGGGCAACGTTTTTCTCATAGAGGGAATAAGAAATGCATTTTTAATTCCCATTTTTGTTTATGTGCTGATATAATTAAACTTTAAACTCCCACGAGCCCTTTTCTCCCAACCAGGACGTGCCGGCATTTACAGTGTGTCCCCATTTGCATAACACATGTCAGGAAATAATAGAAGAAGTTGGGAGATTACGTTAAACTTAAATTGTCTGCACCGTAAATGTGAGGTCAACAGCAGAATTGACACAATCCACCAGCCTGGCCTCCGCTCAGTCATTTAACCACATCCATTTCTTCAGATAGAAGTCTCCAGGCGTCCAGCCAAACAATATAGTGATATTTCATGCGTTTGTGTCTCTGTTGCAGCGCTGCTATTGTTTTGAATATGATGTATTTTTCCTCGGTTCCTGCTGCAAATTGCATTCATGGAGTTCTGTCAGAGCGCTGCTGCAGGAAGAGCCTCTGCCATCCTTTCAAACCTGCGAATCTCTTGCCTCGCCAAGCACAGAAAGATTATTTAAAGTCTTTGTGTTGCCACCGTTTCTGTTTTACTTTGATGAAAAGATGTTTGCGTCAGAACATTAATCTTTTCTCTCTTTATTCTCGCAGATAAATGAAAGTTAACCCTCTCATGTGTGCTAATTTCTGCTTTGTTCCGCCACAGACTTCATCGGTTGATCTTTATCTGTCGGACCGGTTCCCCTTTGAGTTAGGCCGAAACATTTATTCATTAAGCTCTCATTTATTTCTCATTTATACCCGTCCTTCTGTAAGCTCACATTTTAGAGTTAAGAAATAAAGATCCAGCAAAGCAGTTTGGGTTTTTTGTGTGCAGCACCTTTTAGCCACATTCACTCTAGTACTCTGAAATGTTAATTACGTAGAAGAAAAAGGTGCTTCAACTCCATTTTTTCTCCAATTCATTCCATTGCAGCAGTATTCAGAAACCATTACAGTACTTTTTTTTACTGACTTGAATGCTTTCGAGCTTCTTCCACATGGCCACCCAAACACCCAGCACTTTTTCTTTGGCAGTGGGATGGCAAAAGAGAAGACTAGAGTGAGAAAAGTTGCAGGTAACAGCGTTTGCAGCCAGTCAGGTTTGACCCGAAGGTGGAAAGTCGACTCTGAAATAACCTGCATGTGACGTCCAGTCCGGCGTACATACCTGAGCTGAGAGAAATCTCCATGGCTGCAAGGTTGGCTGGCTTTCAGGGTGTCGAGCCACAGAGATTTGTTTTAGTGCAACACAGGATTTTTGCACCTTGAGAGAAAGAAGAAGGGAAGGAAGAAGAAAAAAAACTGAAGAACATTATTTATATGAAAAAAAATACTATCAGGCTTTTGTGTAAATGAGCAGCTGTGAAAACAACACTTCCTATTACTGCCCTAATTATACCCTTTCTCAGTGAATTTGCATATTTTATCTCCCTCCTCTTCATTATGGGGGACTATGCTTCCATTTTGATGTGGTTTTTAAAGAAAAAAATGCACACACACACATAAAACAAGCAAAGAAAGAGATGAAGGATGGAGGAGAGGAGAGGAGAGGAGCGCTGGCCGCCTCATATTGAGTATTTTCCAGTTGATTTTGTTGAAGGCTTCTCAGCAGCGTAGCTAAATAAGCAGCAGCATGCTAATGAATGGAGAACGAGTGTGATAATTTACCAGACAAAGACTGGAGGACTGTGAGAGATAGCAGCCAGAGGCGGGGGGCAGCACGATATTGAAAATATTTTGAAAATGTTTGTCATCAAACAATTATTTAACACCTGTCTCCAGCCTATATGCCTGAAGCTTTGTTTTTTTTTTGTCAAGCCTATATTAATAATGCTTAGAGTAAATATTCCCTGCGTCGCAAATACGGTAATTTCACGCACTGTACACACAGTCAGCCATGTGTTTCATGTTCTGGCATCCACAAAGGAGGGGAGAGAGAGAATGCTAAACTCAGAGGACACTAAAATGACAACAGAGAGGCGCTGAGACTCTGTCTGTCCTCTTTCTAAAAGGACGATGTGACGGAGACAGTAAACAGTCTGTGAACAGGCTGTGGGCTCTGAGATTATTTCTTTGTCACCAGCAGAGCCACCAGTGTTGCTGAGCACTGCTGTGGAGCAAATCCTCCTAGAGAGGACTGATTGGATTTTTGTTCCAGAGAGCCTTTTGTGTTAGCAGCATAGGGACTAGATAATAGAGGCCGATGCCACTCTGTCTCTGTGTTATGGCTGGTGGATTGAGTTTTTGGACTGTGTGTGTGTGTTTGTGTGTGTGTGTGCACAGGCAGGATATTGTCTCTATACACAACCACTACATCACTATTTGCAGCCACTTTTAGCCTTTAGGAGGCTAATTATAAGAACATTTGGGCACCTTTTACTAATATATGGCTTTATCATTAAGCTAAGTTGAATTGTTAATATAAGAAGCTGTCACTCTGCTAAGTTGATTAAATGAGAATCTTTAATGCTCCCAGCTGCAGAGCAGGTAGATGAACGCCACCAGGAGACACCTTGACCTTGGTCAAGGTCATTATCAGGCTTTTCTCAGTGTGAGCTTCAGTCTGTCTGTCAGATCTGTGTGTGCAGCATGTGTGTCTGCTGGGTGTGTATGTAGAGTACTGTATGTATAAATAAAATAATATATACATTATTGATTTCTGCAGGGAGAATCCTACATTTAATTGCCCCGCTTTCACAGTGCAGGTCAGGAACCAGGTTCATCTACAGAGCAGCAGCTCCGCTCTTCCTCCAGAAAACTCGGAGCAGACTCTGAATTCCTTTCAATCCAGGAAACTCTCCAGCTCATTAAGTCTTCCTGCTGTCCTGTGTGTGACTTTGTGCTGACCTCTGTTGGAGACCGTGGAATGATACAAATGGATCTTTACAGGCCAATCACACACAAAACCACAGAGATGTTTACTGAAGTGCAAGTTTAAAGTGATGCCGCTCGGATTCCTAGCTTCCCTGGACTCTTTAAGGTCTGCTGTGCAGCTCAGTGATACAGAGGTGGACTGTTGTCAGCCTGTGCCAGATTGGTGTTGACTGTTTCCTCATCCACAGGACTAAATGTGTCCCAGCAGCCAGTTTCCCATCGTCACATCAGCTGGCTTCCTGCACGCCGACAGCAGAGGAGAGGCATGACATGTGACACAGTTTTTCACAGTCAACGCAGGAATCCCAGGAAGTGTTTGTCTGTCCGGGCTGAAGGATAGCCGTTGTGAGATATATGGTGTTTTTATTTCTATTCCATCCGATGTAAAGCGTCGCTCAGGGGGGTTTCTGACTTTGGTTTGGTCAGCGGCAGCCTGTCATGAAGTTAGAATGATGAATCAATTCAGTTTTTTATGACAGATTTGAAAGTTTAGGTCATTTTGCACACTGTACACAGAGTTTAGGTTTGCTACTTAAGAGGAGAAGCAGATTTGTTTCAGAATGAAAATGAATACATTTCTGAAAAGGCAGCAAAGGTTCTATAAAATATTATGGTTAAAAATAGTGGAATACTGTGATGTTCAAAAACTGTAAATAATAATAATAATAATAATAAAGAAAAAATATCAAAAAACTGAACATTTAAAAAATAATTAACAATAAAAATTTCTAATGCAATCAAATTATTAGTAGATTTAAAATCTGTTTTTAAAAAGTAGTGTAATTTTACAGTCTAACAGATTGAAAAAATATTTTTATTTATTCATTTATATTACTAATTTTTATATATTTTAAAATTATTAATATACTTGTTTTTTTATTGCAAATAACAGCAAAAAGATTGTTGATGTAGAAGTTATTATAGTTGTGGCCTCTTTATTCTCCAGTAAGACTTTGTTCCCTCGGTTTCACTAATTATTAACTGTTCTTTAACAAAAGGCGAAATGTGTAACCTAGCAGTACAAAGGTTAAAGAAATGTTGAAAAAAGTGTAGAATCAGGGCATTAGAGAAAAAAATGAGGAAAAGCTCTGAAGAAAACAAACTTCACTGGAGACTTTCAACTGAAATTCCCACAGATGTAATAAAAGAGCAGAAAGTGATGGCAGAAAAAAATAAGACAACAATGCAACTTCTAGCTTCAAATGTGCTTTTCCAGACACAGCAGCTTCAGCAGCACTCGGCATTAACCTCAGGATCAGTCTTAACCTCGGCTTGTACAGTAGAAGCTGCAGCAGCGACTCTATGGAGGGATTTGAGCTCCGTGACCTTGTCTGTCCTTGACCACTGTGTGATTCACTTTGGGTCTGTGTCCGGCTGGTTGGTGGTTAAATAAAAGGCCACTACTTTTGCCCTTCAACACGAGCAGGGCCCCTTCATCTGATGTCCCCCCGGTGAGCAGCGAGCCGCCGGTTGGTTGGGGTTTTATCCGCTATTATCTGTCAGATGCTGCACACCTGTGAGCCCGGCCGCCCCCTCTGCATGACGGCCGGCTTCGGTCGCTCGTCCAATCCCAGCGGCTCGTCGCTGTCAGCTGCAGCAGCGATGAGAAGTTCTCTGTCTGACAGCCGCCCTGGAGGAAAGGCTAAGAGAAGGAAAAAAGGGGGGGGAATACCATTAAGATGAGCTGTATTCCCACAGACCAAAGCCTGCCCACCAGCCATGTGCTGCAGCTCACCTGGCTGCCAGATAAGTGGAGATTAGAGGACAGGAGACGGGTGGAAAAGGTATTAAAGGTAGAAGAAAAATTCTCTGTGAAACCCGGGGACAGCCTTGATACTTTTAGGATTTCTGGTGTCGCGTTTGACATTTGATGCCGACGCAGAAAGGGCACAGAGGCACACAGTCCACACGGCTGGTACACATCTGCAACCTTTTCATGTATTTTTCTCAGCCTGTTTTATCGTTCGAGTTGCAGAATTACAGTTTTGGGGAGTTTCCTTTCTAGTTAGCAGAGAATAACCGTCTGGCGAGATCAATACGGGTCCGCAGCAGGAGGCAGAGCGGCCCTAATGAACCGAATTGACTGGTGCTGAAATATGATCAGTATTTCTCTGGTGGTCATTATGTTCCTTATGAAGAAGATCAATGTCTCCTGGGTGGATCAGTGAGCGCACGCAGCATGATGGCAGGGCCAGCACTGATACCATTCTAAATACTTAATGAAGGATTTATCCCCAATAAGATGTGCCACAGTGTGTGTGTGTGTGTGTGTGTGTGTGTTTGTGCCTCTTTCTTCCTTTGTTTCTTCCGTCTCTCCTTCAGTCAAAGGTCTGTTTTGGGCCTGCAGCATCAGTAACTGATGTGCTTGTATGAGGCTGTGCTGTTCATTTCATGGGCTATCACTTTTTAAATTGGTGAATGCCTTCTTCATGGTTGATTAGTAATTCATGCAGAGCTAATTAAGAGGCATAATAAGAGAAAGTCTGGTGAGATGCCTCCAACCAAAATAGGAAAACGGTTTTACCCCGGACAGTAAACACTTGTGATTGATTGCAGCAGCACCAGAAAAGACGTTTTTTTGCTGCTTTTTTTTTTGTTCCCTGAATCTTGGAGCCAGACACCCATATCTTCATTTTGCTCTTTGCTTCCCTGACTTCAGAGCATCTGTCCAGAAAGTCGCCCTTAATGATCCCTGGGTCCAATGTCATCACTTTAGTGGATCTGCCAACCATCATCACGCACACACCTGCACCAGCATCTGTCCACAGGTGCTGCCTCTGCAAAGCAAACGCTGATTTCTGTTATTCACCTGAACACATCCTCATCCTCTGCTCTGTTGCTGGCTGTTAACTTTAACTGTCCGTCCATCTGTCCGTCTGTCTGTGGGAACTCTTTATGATTCCAGTCGCAACGCTGCAATGATGACGTGTGTAACTGCAGTCTAATTCCATCATTAGCATCATTACTGCTATTATCCCGTGTCTCCCTTTAATGCAGGCTAATGGATGACCAATAAAGATAGATGAGCCTGGCAGTGTGGAGCTAATAGGCAGGACATGATGTCTGGCTTCTGTCCTGACTCTGAGTCTTTTAGCAGATCAACTCTCCACCACCAACAGATAAAACATAGCAAAAATATTATCAGGAATTGTGTTCGTCAGCTTTGGCGAATCGCTGTATCGTCAGTTATTTAGCACGCCAATAGTTTAGGCCAAAATCAAAGCAGCTTCTGTGTGCTTGACTAATTATTGAGAAAAAAAGAGAGCAGTTTGGATTTATCAAACAAATAGCAGCTGTGAATTCAGTTCTCATAATGGTGAAAAATCAACACACAACAATGGGCGTGCAGCGTTTAACTGATATTTTTCATTTATTAGCATTCTGGGTGTGGAAAGGTCATTTGAGACTTAATGAAAGTGCCGCCACCTCCTCTTTAATTACATGCGTATATTCTTATATGTGTGTGGTGTGTGTGTGTGTGTGTGTGTGTGTGTGTGTACTCACATAAATGCTAAGGTTTGTTCATTTTTGATAAATATTCCATTCCTGCTCTCTGTCCTTTGTAGTGATAATTTAAACATATTATCTTGTCCTCCGGTTCTCTTGCAGTAATGAATTAGAACCAGAATAGATGAAATTAAACAATGACTGCGCTTTGCTAGTGTTTGCTTTTATAGAATCAAATGGATATTACAGCAAAATTGATAACAATATTTCTTATATTACCAAAAACAAAAACAACAACCAAGTTTGTAATCAATCGAGGTTTTTGTTGGGAAAAAAACCACAGTGCCGTGAAAAAGCATTTACCCCCTTCTCGAATTCTTGTTTCCCCCACTCAAATGCTTTTTAAAAAGAACATCATAGCAGCAGCCAGACATGGTGGTGGTAGCATGATGGTCTGCTTTGCTGCTTCAGGACCTGGATGACTTGCTGTGATTGATGGAACCATGAATTCTGCTGTCTACCAGAAAATCCTGAAGGAGAACGTTCAGCCATCAGTTCGTGGCCTTAAGCTGAAGCGGGACAACGATCCAAAACACACCAGCAAGTCGACTTCTGAATGGCTCAAGTCAAGTCCGGACTTGAATCCGACTGAAATGCTAAAAGGCCCTTCATGCTCCAAAACCCTCCATTGTTGCTGAATTAAAACAACTGTGCAAAGAAGAGTGGGCCAAAATGTCTCCACAGAGATGTGAAGCACTCATTGCCAGTTCTAGAAAAAGCTTGATTTCAGTTGTTGCTGCCCAGCCAGTTATTAGGTTTAGGGGGCAATTACTTTTTCACACAGGGCCAGGTAGCTTTGAATAGTTTTTTTTCCCTAATAAATAAGATCATCATCTAAAAACTGCACCTTGTGTTTATTTGGGTTATCTTTGTCTGATATTTACATTTCTTTGATGATCTTAAACATTAAAGCGATGAAACTATGCAAAAAAAATAAGAGTTTGAGAAGGGGGCAAATACTTTTTCACTGCACTGTATATACAGTAGGTATCGAGTGAATGTGTCCAAACTTTACAGCATTTTGTTTTGTAGCAGTTTCACCCTGTAATGAAGTTGCACATCTCATCCATAAAGACTTTCCATTTCTTCTGCCACAGCAGTAAAACGTTCAACTGTGGAAAAAAACCCAGAAAAATCTTACATGAAGAAAAGATAACTGCATTCTTAGTCGGGTCTAAACATGTGTAAAGCAAGATGCAGATGCTGACCTGCACTTTGACATAATGCAGCAATGCAGAGCAATGAAACTGGACAGGAAAATTTACAGAGATTTTAAGCAGTTTCAGTTTCATAAAGACAAAATGTGCTGTTCTACTTATTAACAGCCCAGTATCTGCAAATAAGTTCAATTTGGGTGGCAGTACGCTGGAAAACCAAACTCCACAAACACTAAACAGGTGCAATAAGATGCAATATGTGTCTCTTTTCAATACTAAATACTAATTCTAAGCAGGCTGTGAGTAAGAAAGGTTTTCATGAAGAAAAAGTGACAGTATTTCCCATGATGAATTGCACAAAAGAGAGTAAAACAAATGCATAATTATAAAAACAGATTTCTGAACAGCCCAGAAAATAATCACAAACTGTTACCTTTTTTGCTACCTATTTGTCAAATTTTGTCAAAAAGGAGATTTTTTTGTCCTTATTATTTTACTGGAGTGTAAAATTAGACTTTTAAACAAAAATGTTACAGTAGAAGAAGCACAGGTGTTACTCGTATCATTAATAACGCTTCTTCAGTAAACCATGAGCAGCAAGGAAAAAAGAAAATGAATGTTGGCTACATTCCATTTAGATGAGGCAGTTTTGTGGTTTGTTATTGTACATGTTAGCAAATAGTTGTAGCTTCTAGAGAAAAAAATATTCAAGGCTGAAGGTTCTTCCTGCTATGACAAGTCAAAATATCTGCTGATGATACAAGAACCTCAAATCTGTGGCAGCTACATGGAATCCAGCTGTCATTTGTGTTTTTGGTTTTTTTATTGCTGTTTTCACTATAATGACTTGCATGGATGTTTTCAGAATCAGCTTTATTGGCCAAATCTGTGCACCCATACAAGGAATTTGACTCTAGTTTCGTCTTTGCACTCAATGAACTTTGACAAAATCACATTTAAACAAGAGCAACAGGTTAAAAAGGGAAAATAAGCTGATCTACTATGCACAGCTTCAGATGTGTGTGAAAGAGTATGTTAGAAGTGAACCACAGATCAGTGCAGATTCCGATGACAGGCGTAAATACAGTTATTATGCATAAATACAGGGTTATATTGACATTTTCTATACATGCAGTAGGTGGACGGCCCTGCAGTGGAGCAGAAAGCTGCACTGCTGGAATGAAACATGAACAGACACGTGACAAACGGTGGTTTATAGGATTCAAAAAGAGTTCTCCGAGTCATTATAGACTGATTTGTTGTTCCTTCATCAGAGTGACAGCCTGTGGGAAGAAGCTGTTTTTGTGTCTGGTTGTTTTCAGAGCTCCCCTAGCAGAGGGGATGAGATGGAACAGATTATATCCTGGGTGTGATGGGTGTTCTAACTCAGGACATGTGTAAGTCCTGGATGGAAGACAGGTTGGAACCAATGACTTTCGATGCATTCCATGCAGTTTTGTTCTTTTTGGTGGTGGTTTATCTGTGAAAAAAGGCCTATTGGGACCCACTGGAACAAGAAGGTCAGAAAGATGTCAGTCAAGAATATAGTTTTCACATCCAAATGGTTGTAAAAGGAGGTCCGGTAGACTGAGAGACTGGAAGAATCTATTTATCTAGCAGCGGCTAGCTGAAGGAATCGCCAGTTGGTTCTTTTTTATATAAAATTTCAGATGCTCAAGCAAAATTGTTTTCAACATCTGACGACTTGAGATGAGCTGAGTGCTTGGATTTGCAGGAAAATCGTTAAAATCACGAGAATCTGTATTTAAAAAGCTGTGTTATTCTCACTTTACAGCCAGCGTTTGACTTTCTGAGTCTATGAGGGTCTGACTGATGTTAAATTTCCATAATCTGCCCAAAGTTTGTGTCAGTACACTGAATACAGAGGCAGAAGTGTGAATTTGTAGAATATAAAGATGCTAATTTACTGGTGTACAACGCATCACCTATGTAACCTACACAGTAGTGTAATTACAACAACTGTGAGTTTATTCCTAAATTGATTGATTGATTTATAAATACCTACATTTTAAAACCGAGTCGGGTTGTGCTTCCTCTGCTCATTCAAACAGCATCAGTGCTGACAGTGAGAAGTAGTTCCAAAGGCAACATACGCTGTTTCTTTGTAGAGTCGTGTGTGAGCTCTGCCAATCAAACACATGCAAATGCTGGCAGCTCTTATGATGACAATAAAAGCATCAGAAGAAAAGTATTCCTGTTCGGCAATATCCGAATGAGTAAGTTTTACTAAGTTCAACATTGAACATGTGACCGTGTTGTGTAAAGTTAGAACAATTTTAAAAACTAAATTAAAAAGTGGTTGAACAACGAGGATGTTCTAGCACTTGAAGGAGATTCTTACGACTCCATCCCATGTTGGAAACCACAGCTAAAAAGCAGCACTTATTAGGTCACACATATGGGATACATTGCAAAGGGTAAAAATCACAGAGAAGACATTAACTGTAAATTTGTAAAACTGTAAATTTGAAATAATTTCTAGACCTTGACAAGTTGTCATGTCATGTGGAAATGATAAACTGAGGCTGAATGTTGATGAAACTGAATTTATTTTTCTGAATAAGTTTCAGGCTGTTCATGATGTTTTGTAAAAAGATAATTCCTTAAATGTGAACATTTTCAGCATGTACTTTTTTGCACTACTAGAAAGAGAAAATTAGGAGTTGTGGTTATTTGTACGTTATTATGCTGTGATTTTATGGTCCGGCACAGCTGAGATCAAACTGGGCTGTCGGTGGCTCCTGGACTAAAAAGAAGTTTGACACCCCTGCATTCGGCGCCTCACTTTTCCAGACAAAATGGATACACTTTCGTGTCACGAAACATGTGGTATACATCTCAATGCCTGGATTTACTCAGATGCTGAGACTAACTGATGCAAAGTTCGAACCACTCAGCTACACTATGTTGTGGATGTAGCACTGTTGCATGCATGGTTATTGTTGTACAGCTCTTTCTAGGGTAGGGGGGAATATCCAACCATTTTGTTTGTCTCTACATGTTATAATCATGTTGCGTCACCTGAATACAGAGGATTTTTCTTGGAAAATAAGCAAGACAAAAAAAAAACAACATTATTTCACGTGACAGGTGCCTCTGAGAGGAACAAGCATGCCTACAAGTTTAAAACTGACTCCTGCACAATGTCTAACTTGCAAAAGTCCTTTTTTTTCCCCACAGCATTTCAGTGCTTGATCGTCTTTGGAAAATGTTTTGGTGCAAAGAGAAGCCATTCTAAACGGAGAATCTCTGCGAATCTGCAACCAGTGAACATACACCACATACTATAGTATGAATTACAAAATGTTAATCTGAATGAAAACTTTTCATAGCACACAGAAAGTAAGAATCAAAAATATCCCAAAATTAGTTTTACACAATGAAAAGACTAGACCTACAGATCTTCTTTGTAGAACTTCCAAAAAATTCACATATTAGGCACATAGCCTTAAACTTAGCAAAAAGGTGAAAAAATCTATAATAAATCCTTTAATGTTAAATTGGCTCAAAGTTCTCCCCAGTACAATATATAAATACAATCACCTGGTAAACCTCCAGAGCCCGTGCAACATTCATCTATACATATACGTATGTATATCTTTGCACCAAACCATTTGTCTGATGAAATTCTAGCACCAAAACATTGTGAATAAATGTGTTTTTGCAAGTGAGACAGTGTTTGAGAGCCTTTTAAGAATCTCTTGGGAAATATGTACAATTTTTTTTTTTTTTAAAGAAATCGGAAAATACAGTTCATTTAGAGAGATTAGTTTTCATTGTGTCTCTGGATAGACTTCCATCTTTGCTGCACCTTTACATATTAAAAAAAGTTGCTTAGTTTTGTCTAAACTTCTCCAGACTGCACAAGGCAGGACTTTTAAGTGTAGAGGTGTTCCCTTACAAACAGCGGCCACTTCAAAGATAGAGAGCTCCAGAAACTGAGCAGCCTTATGCTGACAAGCCCAGCTTTGAGGACAGGAGAGCCATTGAACAGAAGCTTAGATTAACAGTAATCCTCTGTTCGACTTGTTCAGAAGCTGCCCAAATCTCTTGTCTATCACTCTCGTTCCTGTTATAGTTTGTGGGGTCTGCCAAAGTAGCTGCAAATAGATATATAAGATAACTGCAGCTTGGCCTCCGAAACTTCTCAACAACTTTTGGTCCATTTACTTTAAAATGTGGAGAAAATGGCACTTTTGTATATGAATGTGTTGCGTTTGTTGGTGGTTTGACTTGATGATTCTTCACAGAAAAGCGAAGCGAGCTCCCAAATCAATAGCTGGCAGACGTAACCCTGCACTTGTATTGAAAACAGCCTAAACCACTGCTCCAATAAGCGAAATGAAATGAGTGGCATTATGTTCTGAGAGTCATTTTCATCGCTTTGTGCGTTTGTTTTTTAAACTCTCTTGTATACATCTAACTGACTCTGGGAACGGTCATACAGCACAGTGAACAAACATCATAGAGAAGCTGGCATTTGAAACGGGCCCAATCATAACTAACTAAATGCCTGAAACTATGAAACGAAATATCAGAGAAGAAAAAAAAAGGCTCTGCATCAGTTACTTTTCAATTACAGCAGCCGAAGCAGAACGAAATTGTTAGTGTCATTTATCGACTGTGGTGCCCTCCATTAGAGTAACAACTGAGAGAAATCCATCCTGTTGTAGAACCACCTGGCTGTCTTACAATAACAAAGAGTTCATTTCTGTCAGCTGCTCTTAAGAGTTCCTGGTTTGAGACAAGGAACAGACGAGAAGAACACCAGGAAACACATGAAAGCACGCTGACACCAATGAAATCTAACCAGGCAGGTAATCATCTTGGTGGGTTTTCTCAGTGTAGTTCCCTGGAAAGAAAATTCCCTCCTTAAGTCTGCACTGTTTTCCATTAATCTGACCTCAACTGAACATGTCGGCTTCACGTCTGAATGCGCACCCTGCTCATTTTTCCGTGAAAATCACGACGGGGCTGGACTGAATAACATTTCACGTTTAATGTGAAACAACTCTGAGCTGCACCCATTTGCTTTAACAAATAGTGTGACTTTTTCCACATTTCAGCTCCAATGTTGGTCCAAAAACATCCCAGAGTGCACAAAAAGCACATCATGCTGCCAAAATCACAACACACCTTTCTTATTCTCATTGCTCTGCGATTTCACATCAATTACACACTGAAGTATCCTTAATAATAAAACTTGACTGCAATAAAAACAGACACTAACGGCTTAGATTGATAATAATAAATGACTGCACTCTGGATTTTTATTTCACAAGACGGAGGTGAAGTTGAATTTGTTGCTTCCGGCTGTTTGTAGGAGTCTTTCCTCTGAATTTAGTAAATACCTGCAGAGTCAAACAGCAGCAGAATCCATCTGAGAAGTGAAAAAGTTGCGTGAATTTACGTGAATGGAACAACGGAACAACACTGCAGGTAACTACCTTTATTAAATACTTTTATTTATAAATTGTCCCCAATATGGAGACAGGATTGATGAGGATTTAACAGCATGTCACATTGTAAACTTTCTTTGATGTCAGACAGGTTTGTCAGCTACAGTTAAATCAAGTGCCACATAGCAGGTTGTGCTTTATGAAAGTTGTATGGATTTTTGGTCATTATTATTATTATTATTTTATTAGCTAGTTTATCATTATACATTGACAGAATTTTCAGTCATTAGGAAATTGTAAATTAACTAGGCTGTTAGTTGTTTCGGCAGTTTAATGAGCTTATTAGTTTAGATTGTTTATGTGTTATGCATCACTTGATGTGCTGTGATTGTGGTGTTTGTCTTAATGAATCAAAAAAGTGACTTATATAAGAATGCCATCACTTTAACAGACTGATTAAGCCAGCAATGTTATGTACCCTGTGTTTGAAAGGGGCTTAAAAGAAAGTGATCAGTAGTAGGTGTCAGTATTGATACCCCTAGATGAGTGAAATGTGACACTTTAATACTGAGAATAAAGAACTTAGCCCAGGTGGTGAAAACAGCGCAGGGGATTGTGGGAAGTCTTCTTCCAGACCTGGACTCAATATACCGGGTCCAGAGGAAGGCCCGACCCCACCCACCCTGGAAATGGACTGTTTGTTCTGCTTCCCTCGGGCAAACGGTACAGGAACATAAAAACTCTGACCTCCAGATTGAAAAACAGTTTCTATCCCAGAGTTGTCCCTCCATTTCCCCCCTACACGCCCAACAGACTAACTAGGTGCAATAAAGAACTGAGTCTTGCACTGGACTGCACTTTATCACCCATCCTACTGCTCATGTGCACTAACTCTGTTTACATATTTATATTTTTGAGGATTTTTAAAAAATTATTTTATTTGTATATAGTGTGCCATTTTATTTTTTATTTTTATCTATAGCTGGGAGTCACCAATCGTAATTTCGCTGTGTGGAAACACAATGACAATAAAGATTCTTGAGAGTAATGCTTAAAAACGTTCAAATTTAATACATTGATTTTTATTTTGTGCCTCCACCGATTTAAAACCAGCTCTTGAACACCTTTGCATCCTGCAGCAAAGTTCATGTCATGTCTATTACTCATGCCTTGATGATCTGCCGTGGTGATGTGGACCAGGCATGAGTAGCCGAGCGCAGACACCATCCCCAACCCCTCTATGTGTATATTTTTTTAATACTTTGTGAGGAAAAAACTGTCAACCATATCCAAAGTGCAGGACCAAAGAGAAGTAAATAATGTATGCTTTTGTTAGATTCTTTGAAGACGATATGTGCTACGCGTTGCCCGTTTCCAATGTGGCAGACTTCAGACCTCTGCACAGGACAGATTTTGATAATCAGAAGGTGTATCTGGTCCACAGAGCTGGAGAGAATGGCAGCGCAGGCCAGCCGTGCGACGCACAGATCCTTGCCCTTGCAGGTAAGCTGTCCTCCTGACACGCCGGCTTCTCTCTTTTTAACGCTCCTTTTCTCCATCTGGCCGAGTGTCGTTGATGTGCGCGGAGCTGGGAAACGTGTCAAAGCGAGTGTTTTTGTCCTCCGTGATCAGCTGGAGTCTGACTGAGAGCAACAACAACGTCCTCGGCTGCGGCTAGCTAGATATGCTAACATAAGTTTGGTAGGTAGTCGTACCTTGTCGCCGGTGCTTTACGGGTTTTTTTTTTTACACTCAGACTGCCGTGTTCCGTTAGTTACCTGTCTGGTTTCGGCGCAGTGCTGCCGCTTGTCTCGCTAAATACGTGGCAGGCAGCGTTAGGCAGTCCCAGCGGTTGTTTACAACACGAAGCTAACGCTGCTAGCTAGCTCTGTAGTAGTTAGCATGCTAGCGGCGACGCGCTAGTTAGCTGCCGAGCTGCCACCACATTCTGAACATGTCTGACTGTCTGAGCTGCTGGCATTAGCAGGAGTGTGCAGGGTGCAGCTGAGCCCGGTGCTCCGGGGGCTGGGGCGGGTTGCGGTTAGCTTGTTAGCTGCCTTATCTGCCGCTTTTGCGCCACAGAGGGGTTTGCGGTGCTGCAGACAAACACAGCTGTCTGTCCGGCAGGAACACGCCAGCGTCATGGCTGTTACATGACACGGCTGTTAACAAGTGTGCAGGAGAAGTGATTTCACCCGCAGCCTCGCTAGTGTTCGTGTTCCGTGCACGATCTTTAACCAGCTACATCACTAATCCCCGAATCTGAGCCGTCTGGGCTGCAGGATCCGTTCAGTGCAGCCAACACCTTCCAGCATCAGCCAGAGCAGGACGGTGTGTTCCGCAGTCTCTCTGGAAGGCTTCAGGTGCAGAACATGCTGCTAAAGTTAGTTTAGTGCAGCACAATGAGGAGACGAGGCAGCAAATGGATTCTATTACCCTGTACAGACATGTGTGGCAGATCCATGTAACTTTCTGGGAACTTTTATGAGTTTCTTCCTGCTTCTATTTCTGGGCTTCACAGATACAGTAGAAGAATTTGAAGACAGTATAACGCAAAAGAAGATGAAAATTCCCAAGATGTCCATGAAGAATTCAGGAAACTCTATTGAGAACAGTTTTGGAGAAGAGAGAATGCCACTCAGACATAAAAAGGTAGGATCATCTCAGGTGGACTGTGGTTGTTTTGCAACAAAAAAGAAAGAAAAAATCATTCTGAACATGATTTACTGTAATTATAATATAACCTTCTGTACCTAAATCACCTCATCACACTGTCCCTTTCACAAAAATGCATCCTCAGATATCGCTGATCTGGATCTTTTATGTCCTATTGTAGCAGATCTCTGGGACTTCAAATACAGACTTAGTTTATGTGCATATATGATATCTTTATTTTGAAAGTAATTTTTATGGAAAATTATTATTAAATGAAATCAAAGGGTTTCACTTGTGTCAGAGAAGGCCCTGCCTGGATTACTAACAAATACATAAATATAAGTAGTGGGGGGAAAAAAACGTCACTGATAGTTGTAGTTGTGGTGGCATGTGTTCAGCTGATGTTAAACACACAGATCGTCTTATTTTTAAACAAACATATTGATGATTCAACGTCACATTTTCATAAACTTGGCTGACACCCCAAATCCCCCACGCTATTTTTACCATATGCTGGATTAACACAAATTCAGCACTCTGGACAGCTGCCCTTTCACAGACAAATCCTCTGAGCGGCTCATCAAAGAACTCAGTGACTCCTCTTCTCCCAGTTCCTATCGAGATCCACACAGTCAAAACAAAACCGTTTGCATTCCTGCCTGTCATGTCATTTTCACATTGATCCATGGGGTTTTTACATCCTCCTGTGTTGAATGGAGTCACACTGAGTCCTATTTAAGTCCAAGTTGTAAAGAAATTTGTGAAATTGTGTGAAATGTTGTCACAGACCTACCTCTGAAATCTTCATAGTCCAATTTGCAATATTCAAATTTCCTTTCTTTGGCCTGTTTCTTCCCTAAGTTGTCATTATTTTCCTCAGGCCCTGTCTCATGACCACGGACGCCCACTTTCCAACTCCTCCAAGAGCCTGGCAGCAGTAGTGGCTCGCCTGGAGAGGAATGCAGCCAACTCCTGTATGGAGGGCGAAGAGGACCTGGACGAGGACCGGTTGGCCGAGGAGGGAGAGGATGCAGATGATGAAGACGAAGACATGGAGGCAGAGCATCAGCAACATCATCACCAGCAGCACTTGGAGGTGGACTCGGATTGCGTGTCCGAGGTGGCCGCCGCCGTGGTTCCCAGAGTCCTGTACGAGGAGCTGGTTCACAGCTACAGGCAACAGGAGGAGGAGATGAGGAGGCTGCAGCAGGAGCTG
Organism: Amphiprion clarkii; assembly: GCA_027123335.1. Classification (NCBI taxonomy): domain Eukaryota; kingdom Metazoa; phylum Chordata; class Actinopteri; family Pomacentridae; genus Amphiprion; species Amphiprion clarkii. The sequence goes on from CM049569.1 coordinate 733,805, forward strand.
GAGAGAACCCGCAGGCAGCTGGTGCAGCAGGCCAAGAAGCTGAAGGAATATGGCAGCTTGCTGACAGAAGTCAAAGAACTGAGGGACTTCAACAGGAGGCTGCAGGATGTTCTTCTCATGAGACTGGGCAGCGGTGAGAAAATGCACACCAACACAAAAGCAGACCCTGCTGCCTGCGGCCACAATGGTGGTTAATAACCTTTAAACTTCTCTGTCTTTTAAAGAAAGTTCAATCATTTGGTACTTAGAATGAATACACATTTTACATAGTCAACAAAAAAAGCTGCTACTCAGTCACACAGAACTTTAGTTACTTTTAAAGACAGGCAGTAAAATCTGTATATTTTCAGTGAGAGGAGTTTGTATACTTTATACTAGTGTTTACTATATATCTGCAGTAATGTTGACAAGAATCTACACTTTATTTTAAGGGCAATGACAAATGTGTGGAAAAACATCAAGAAAATGATCACACTATGAAGAAGTTTTGAGAGAAATGTTGCTGAATAGATTTGGAATCATTTTCAAACCTTGTTTTTTTTTAGTTTCGATGTAAATGCCATTTAATTTTGCTGTCATTATGATAAATTATGCCATGCAGATAAAGTTAGAAGTGAAACTAAACTAGCTCTAAAGTAACGTAACTTTGAGGGTGGGGCATTAGTTTGTGTCTTAGGCTGTCAGAATGGGCTACTGATAAGTCCGACCTTCCTAAAACAGAAGAACTTTGTGGGTTCATCCTTTTTTGTTTTGTGTTTCTAACAGAAAATGAGACACTTAGTTGTTCCAATCCAAGTAAGATGCATTAATATTTTAATATTGACTGTATTTTATTATTGAATAGGGGTGTCACGACTCCATATATCAGTGCACAGAAGAGCTGGTTTGCAAACAAACTGTGCAAACTGTAACCCAGTGTCACATGCAAGTTTTTCATAATACAGGCAGCGCAACCTCTATACAAAGACTTACGATAAAGTTAAAAAAAAGTGGAAAACTCAGGAGTACAGATTTAACAGGCCTTTGTGCTGCTCAGGACGCAATATAAGTAGTAAAAGGGAAAATGGCAGGTTTAACAATAGTTAAAGGTTGGATAATGCATAATATAAATTGTAATCCAGCCAGGGATTTTGAGAAGATAGAACTTTCTATTGCTTAGAAAAATTACAATAACAGGAGAATAAATGTGGTCTAAGCACAATACATTAATAAAAATCCAAATAGGTAACTACAATAGAAAGTCAAAAGTAATAGATCCATTTCTGAAGTGGTAAATAATACAATGCGCTGTAGTTGTAAGTGTGATTAACAGTGGTGTCATTGCCTTGTGTGGCCCTGGACAAACTCGAGCTTTGCCAGATGCTGGCGTTAACCTCGGCTCCCCCGTAGATCTGAACAGAGGCGCCTGGCTGCTGGCTACACCATCTAATGGACAGGCTAAAGATTAGAGCACCCCGGGATGCTGTCAGGCAGGGGATGGAGTGCGCTGACCGATATTAAAACTCATCAGCTACATTGGGGCTTAGCGTGGCCGGCCACCAAGCCAGCTTAGTTACTGGGCTAAAATAACCGCCTGTCGCAACGCACAGGGAAGCCGAGGCGGGAAGCAAGCAAACAAGCAGGTGGGCGCTGTTCCAATGGAGGACGCTCAAACTATACTACTGTAGGGATTAAGGTGCTACCAGCTGCTTATGAATAGCATATGGTGCAGTGTAATAAAGTTTTGTGAAGTTGACTGGGAGCGATTGATTTGTTGCATGTGTGTCCGTAATATTAAATGTGTCCTTTGTCTCCTAGAGCCTATGCATGACAATGGCACTCAGACAATCAAGGCCGAAGTGGTTGAACCTATTGTTGAGGCCCAGGAGACATGCAGAGAAGAAGCCAACACCAGTTCCAGCTACTCACCCTCACCCAGAACAGTATACACCTGCAACGACGGGAAGGTAAGTCTGACTGGACTTAAAAAGCACTCTTATTCAGATTTTCTTTATCCATTCCAGCTGGCGCACAAGTTTTGTTCTGTTTTTTCTAGTCTCACCGCTTGTCTGCTTATCAGCCACCAAATCTTCTGTCGTCTTTTACGTGACGTTCCCTGTTTGTTTTCATCTGTTTTCCTTCTGACATTTACTCTCGAAAGGAAAATCAGTCATCCGAATGTAAACAAAAGGATCCTTCACAGTAGAATTCAAAGCGCAGGAATGAAAGATGTCATAAAAAATGATTGCCAGGACTTTAACTTCTGATGCTGTTAGAATTTGTTAGTAATGCTCAGTACGTAGAAAACAGGGCTGTATTTTCACTTCTGATCACTTATATGTGCCTCTCTTCAGTTATATATTTGGTAAAACGAAAAGATCTCTGACCCTCTCTTGTAAATAATGTTAATAACACCTGCCAACCTTCAAGAGTCATGAGTTCTTCAGTTCTTTCACCTGTATTCATGACTTTCTTGCTCTTGGGTGGCAGCAGAAAGTGCCCTGATTCTGTAGGAAATGCTGTATTTCCTCTTAACGCCCATAAAGCTGGGAACACGCTGTCATAGTTGATCAGTCCTTTCCCCCTTGCTGCCCTGCCCTAGCAGGTAAACAAGGTTGAGAAGATTATTATTGTTCCTGCAAGCCCAGCCAGCATCATCAGTGTTTATTAGCCTGTTAGGGTTCTTTACTCCCCCCACTGCTGTAACTCAACCAGCGTCCTGTCTCTGATGACAGGGGGGGAATTGGTACTACAAGCTCTGGGGCCTGCAGCCACTTCAAGCGTGAAGAACACTTGCAAATTAGAACTCTCCTACATCAGGGACCCCAAATTAATTATTTGCACGAGAGGAATTTAAAGTGAGTGACAGGTTAGCCCTAGTGAGAGCAGGGAGGGAGGGGTTAGGGAAGGAGGAGGGGAGATGGAGGGAAAGAGATAAATGAGAGCAAAGGGGAGGGAGGATGAAAACAGTCTTGTCTAACTCGAGGGCAGTAAAAAGCTTGTCTACTGGCCAGGGGCCTAAAGCACATTAGCTGCACAGGGAAAAGCCTTTTGGATGCTAGCCTAAAGACTTTACGGTGATAAGAGAGTGGAGAAGGGAAAGAGAGTCACATATGCCCCCTGTTGCTTTAGCTCACCTAGAAGGCCAGGGCAGCCTGCCTAGCCTGGCAATCAGCTTGGAGTGCTTGGTGCAGGCTTATGCAGTGTGCAGTGACAGTGTGTAGAGAGCTGCAGGCTAAGTTCATAATGAAGGTAATCCAAGCTACAAGCAGCTAGTAGCCTGAGCTTATTTACGTGTTCTACTTTGGTGAAAGTGGTCCTTCTCAGGATGTTTGATCTGAGCAGGAGCTGGTTGAGATGTGTGCTGTCACAGTTGGACTAAATCGTGCCTTGTCCTGCAGATGTCACAATGTCAGACATTTGGTAGTAATACCGCTGCAATTCCACAGTCCACGATACAAAAAACAGGCCTAAACTGCTCCACACAGTGCTAATAACCTGGCCACATGAGTGGAGATGAGCACAAGCAACAGGATTTTGGAGAGTAAAGAGTGGATTTTTTTGAACAGGCAGCGCTTCACCTCGTCTGCCACTTTGTGCGGCTCCAATTTTGCTCACATCACGAGCTGTAATCTGGGATGCAAATTTGCCAAACTAAGTTAGAGCAAAAAATGAAAATACAGTGCGTGTGCAACTTTTTGTTGTTTTATTGGAGGGAACGCTGAGTGATTTGTGTGGAGCGGGCTGAAATTTGGATTGAGCGCTGAGCGCTGTTGGATGCGATGGGAGCAAACAATGAGGAGTGGAAATTACTACTATTACTATCACTGTTACTGGATCAAAACCTACAATCTGATGTGTTTGAATCAGCTTTGTTGTCTGGGCTAAGGCTGCTGAGTTGGTGGAGATTCAGATCTTAGATGATGTTTATGAGTTTTCAAACCACTTTGTCGTCAATGCTGAGATCTAGCAGGTCAGTTTAGGCTGAGAATACGCTGGCGGTAACCCTGCATATATATATATATATGTGACACAGCTGCATACAGCCTTTTGGTTGTCCGTAGCTTGTCGCGGGCATCACCTCTTGCTATGATTGTTTTTTCCACAAGTCGCAGTAGACCTGTTGCTACACCTACACAAACGTTCAATAGTTTGGGGTCATCCAGACAATTCCATGTTTTCCAGTAAAACTCTCACTTTTCTCCATGTGCTAACATAACTGCAGGGTTTTCTAATCATCAATGAGCCTTTCAACACCATTAGCTAACACAATGTAGCATTAGAACACAGGAGTGATGGTTGCTGGAAATGTTCCTCTGTACCTCTATGGAGATATTCCATTAAAAACCAGCTGTTTCCAGCTACAATAGTCATTTACCATATTAACAATGTTTCTCTGTTTACTCCCACCTCCTGTTTACCAGACTTGACCTCTCCTTTACCTTCCTTTGTCAGGAACGTTGCTTGGTCGATGCCGTACTGCAGGCTGATACCGTCATTTACCACATTAACAATATCTACACTGGATTTATCATTCATTTAGTGTTATCTACATTGAAAATAAACTAATTTTCATTCAAAAATAAGGACATTTCCTAGTGACTCCAAACTTTTGAATGATAATGTATATAACAATAATATCAATAATGACTTTATTTATATAGCACTCTGAAGAACAGTGTTCACAAGGTGCTTTGACAGTCAAAACATGCAAACAGAGACAATCAAGCAAGACATAAGGAGACAAGGGAGAGCACTCAAATAAAATAAATAGTAAAAATGATAAGTGAATAATTAGCTAGATTAAGATGCATATCAGACAAAGGAACAAGGCAGTTTAAAAACTGAAGAATAAGATTGAAGACAGGTCCATGGAAATTTAGACTCATTTTTAGATTTTTTTGTAGTTTCACCTCTGTACGGCATCACAATAGATTTGTAATGAAACAGTCAAGATGTGATTGTAGCGTAGCTTTAATTCAAGGAGTTAAACAAACATATTGCATTAACCTTTTAGGAATTACAGAGCCTTTTTTAAATATACCCTACATTTTCACAGGCTCAAGTATTTGGACCAACACACATGATTACAAATATGAGGATTATTTTTATAGATCTTTTGTAGACAGAAAGGTTTTGGCGTGTACCATCAGTACACGTAGCTGTGGTGTAAAACAGACTATCCCATACAGGCTATAGCATTATCATCCATTTTCTACACACAAATACAACTATATGCATTGATCATAGCAGCTAGTATTGTCACAATTACCAAAGTTCAGACAAAATGTCATGGAATAATGAATTAATAATAAATGTGAGGCTTTTTGTAATTAACTCAAAGCAGAAAAGCAAATATTTTGACAACATTAATGCGGATGTGAGAGGAAGCCATAGAACAACAGGAGTGAATTACTGCACCGTAGTTTGTCCAGATGTTTTCATAGTCAACCTGAACTGTAGAAACTCGTCACTGCGATCAGCTCTTAACACCACCTTCACATGTCAGAGTGATGTTTATAAAAGGTGGAATCCTGTACTGGAATGCATGTTTCAGCCATTTTCACTCTTTCTCCAGGAACTGTATTGATCATTGTAGCTGGTGGTGTTTATCTGTGTACTTGTGAATGCCTGACTTTTAGCAGCTTGTTGTAACGTGAGTGTGAACGCTGCGTTTACATGTAGAGATTTAGTAGTAAAGATAAAGCCAAATTATGCTGTTATTGTTGCCCTGAATGGCCTTATGAAACTCCGATGGTGAAATAAGTTTGCTTGTCATTAATCACTTGTAACTGTAATTATAATATCTATCATATTCACTGATCTGTTGCTTTTTTAAGTCTTTTCATGAGGTCAGCATGTCTGACAGCGAGACGCTTTGCCAAGTTGGTCATGTTGGCTGCCTCAGGCTAAGTTTAAAGTTTAATGGAAGGCTTTATGGTCTGCAGGCTCACCCTGACTTCAGCTATGTAAGCTAAATAAGGAAGTTGTTTCAAAAAATAAAAAAATCAGCATCTGCTTTATGGACAGTCCATGCAAAATCTTCAAGAGCGGTTGCATTTCCAGCCATGGGTTAGTTTTTTCCACCATTAAAGCTGCCGTGTGATTAGAAAAGGAAAACACAGGTGTGCATGAGGCGAATCATTAGAAATAAGGCCTCTCTTAGAACACTGGCATCCTTCAAATGTCGATGCTAACAAAATGGTACACGTTTAACAGCAGGCTTTCAAGTATTAGTGTGCTGTGAGACATAAGGCGCTGTGATGGTAGCTTAAAAACATTTTACTGTTGTGCTTCAGTAACCTTTTGCTGTGAATCTGTCTCCTGTGCAGGTACACCTTGGTGGTGGGATCTGGGTGGAGGAGGAGAAGTGGCACCAGCTGCAGCGGACCCAGGGAGACTCCAAGTTCACAAAGAACTTAGCTGTGATGATCTGGGGCACAGAAACCCTCAAAAACCGGAGTGTCACTGGAGTGGCCACCAAAAAAAAGAAAGATGCCCTGCCCAAACCTCCGCTGTCGCCCAGCAAGCTCAAAATTGTCAGAGGTAAGATCAGTTTTAGAATGAATAAAATCACCATCATTTGATGGTACGTGTCCACAGGATCTCTCACTTCAATGCTTTCCATTTATTGTCTTTGTGAGCCATCGTGCAGTGCATTCTGGTAGTGTTTTGTTGCATTTTGAGGGACAGGGCGTCACATTGCCCACTTTTCATTTGCAAAAAGTTGAAGTCAAGGGCTATTTAATGCAAATGAGGTGCACTGAGCGTGATCCAATGCCTCTGGAAGCTTCCAAAAAACTTTAAACCAATCATTACTGATTTAAAATGAAGATGGCTTCAGCAGAAACAGAGAAACTGTTTCTCCCCTCAAACTGTTGCAGAAACACCTTGGTGGTCTGTTTTCATAATAATAGAGAAAATATCCCAGCTAGCCACCATGATATCAGTTATCTGAGTTGTATGCCCATCACAGCAAGCTGCCATGTTTGGAAGCAGCGTTGCTTTGAAACGTTTGTACAACTTTGAAACTAACCATTGTCAGTCTAAAATGATGACAGATTCAGCAGCTGCATAGCTTATTTCTTATTTCAGACATTTTCAGAAACAGATGTGTTTTCGTAGTGATAGAGAAAGTTTGAAACCCGGACAGCAGGCAGCCTACGGGTGAAGCGTTCGTCCAATCAGGTGCAGCAAATGTTTGTGCAGCCGTAGACAGGTGAAGTGTGTATTGATTTCTGTTGAAGAGCAGCTGTAAATCAAGTCGAGCATCCAGTGTTGGGGAGCAGGGCGACCCCAGATTGCCTAAAAACACCCCTATAAATCCGTCACTTCCACCGTTCATTGTCTATGTGGAACGGCATTTCTGGTACTCTCCCGTTCGCTTTTAAGACACAGAGCGTTGCCTACTTCTCATTTACGGAACATTGAGATCTTAGCTCCTTTATGCAAATGAGGTGCATCGAACGGGGTTCCGACTCCTCACGAAACTTTGATAAAACGTTGAAACTAGATTTGTTAGTCTAAAATGAGGAAATTTCTCACCTCAGATGTTTTCAGAAACACATTCACTGAACAAATTTTTGTAATAAAATAGAAAGTTTCTGGTTTTAAGGCCAGGAAGCAGGCAGCCTCCGACTGAGGCATCGGTCCAATCGGGTGCAACCAATGTCTGTGCAGCTGTAGGAGGGTGAAGCCCACATTGATTCCTGTTAAACGCCTGTCAATCATATGTGTGAGTTGTACACCAATCGAGCATCAAGTGTTGTGAAGCAGCGCAGTGATATACATATCTAAAACCAGCCCTGTAGAGCCCTCACCCCAGGATTGGTCACTTATTGTTTCTGTGAAATGCCCTGCAGTGCGTTCTAGTGGAGCTTCGTTGCGTTTTGAGAGACAGACTGTCTCCTCATAAAGTGGAAAAATTTTACATTCACCGTTGTTGGTCTAAAATGAGGACCTAATCAGGAACTGCATAGCTTTTTTCTCACCTCAAGTGTTTTCAGAAACACATTTCTCTAATAAACAACAAAGTTTCCAAATGAAATCTGGGACCAGCATCCAACTGAAGCATTGGTCCAATCAGGTGCAGCCAATGTTAGTGCAGCTGTAGAAGGCTGAAGCCTGTATTGATTCCGGTTAGAGAGCACCTTCAGACATCTACCTGAGTTTCCAGTGTTGGGAAGCAGCGCTAAAAATGAACCCGTAGATCCTTCACATCAATGCTTTCTGCGTTGTCTACGTGAAGCGACACGCAATGCTTTCTGGTAGCATCTCGTTTCAGCTTGACGGACAAGGCATCACGTTACCTGCTTCTCATTTGCATAAAGTTGAAGTCTTGGCTACTTTATGCAAATTAGGTGCATCAAGCAAGGGTCCAACGCCTCACAAAACTGTTAGTTTAGAATGAGCACAGTTTCAACAGATTATTCCTCATTTCAAACACATTTGCTTTTGTAAAAAAAGATAAAGTTTCCTATTGAGCCGGTTTGAAATCTGGAAGCGTTTATCAAATCAGATGCAGCAAATATTTGTGCAGCTGTTAGAAGGTGAAGCCTGTGTTGATTCCAATGTTGGGAAGCAGCATGATCTAGAATGCTCCTGTGGACACGTACCATAAGAGACGGATTCTTATTCAGAAGATTCGTTTGTAAGTTGAGTCAAGCTGGAAAACATCAGATACAGAAAAAGCATTCATGCACTGTTTCATCCATAAAAATCCATTCATTACACGTCAAAGATAAGATGAGCGGCTCTTAATACGATGTCGTCTGACTCCTCACACTCGCTCCTTCCCCAGAGTGTCTCTACGACAGAGTGTCTCAAGAGACAGCCGACAGTGCAGAGATTACGCAGAGATTGTCCAAAGTGAACAAATACATTTGTGAAAAGATAATGGACATCAACAAGTCCATCAAGAACGAGGAGCGGCGGGAGTCCAAGCTGCTCATCAGACAGACAGTCAAGATGGAGAACTTCACCTACGATGGCATATAAGGATCAACCGTCACGCCAGCGCCTTCTGCCCCTGCGTGGTCAGCAGGACACTGAGGGGACTCCATGTGGGCGTTCGGAGGAAGCTGTCACCGTTTCAGAAGCGCTTATATTTCTTACACATCGGATTTGGTTCTTAAAACAAACCGGCCCCTTCCCTCCTCCCTGTAGAGTCACATCTCTCCCACTTTGCTAATTGGCTCTCAGACAGCTTTACCCACCAGTTAGAAATGTAAACACATGTGAATTAGTCTGATATGAGCTGGTGTGAGTGTTTTTATACGCTTTACGGTGGCATTGGTACAGAGATACGGTTTGTTGAGGTGTGTGCACATGTGTCAAAAGATGAGAAATTAGATATGATTGTTAAATTAATTTATTGTTCTGTGTCAGAACATAATTTTGGGTCCTTGAACTTTTAAAAAGTTTTGGAGAAAAAAAAAGTTCCCTAGGTGACGTTTTAAAGATGCTAGCTCGCATTAGATCTGAGTGAACGGTTGACTGTTTCACCCGACGGCTGCTGGGGATCTGAGTGTTTGCTGTTGGTACTTATTGCATAGAATGGGACGCGAGGGTCTCAAATGCACAAGTCTTAATTAGTAACAGCCATATTTAATTTTGCAGCAGAGATTCTGTTGCTCCAAGAGATTAATTATGAGTGTGTGTGCACCCCCTTAATGTAGGTTAATCACAACACCTCACTTTATTAAAAAGAGGGCTTATAGAGATTTAATGGGCAGAATGACTCTAATGTTGAGTCTACAGAGTGCTATATTTGTTGTTTTTTTTATGTTGACCTATGAGTTTCGAATGTTTGCCATCACTGAGAGAGCACAAGAAAGGTTTTGATGGGATATTCGTGTGTTACTCTTAATCATACATGTCACTTTCAGAAAACTTGACTGTTGGGTTGTAGTGGTACGGGCACACCGATGCCTAGAAAGGCCTTAAATGGATTTGGCAATCACCAGGGACTGGTACGCTCCTGGGTTTTCTAGTAAGCTGTGATTGTAAATATATAGCAAGCTGAAGTGATGAAGCTTCACCTGCACTTTGCTGTGAGAATGTAAGAGGTGGCCAGGTACTATTTTCTGTGTGGTTCACACCATTAAGTTGAGCTGAGCCGGACGACTGCCGGGATGAAAATCAGGGCACAGCTCTGCACGGTCCAGGTCATCTTCTTGTGGGAGCAGTGTTAGCTGTGGGTAAAGCTGTCTGGAACACTATTTTGCTGTTGAAGCTGTCTGGCCCTGCTGAACCCCATAATAACCCCCCCTTGTTTAAAGCCACACCGCTGGGGAACAAAGTAAGGTTGCTCCAGTGACAATTTCCTCTGAGCTATGCCATCAGAACTTTTAAAATGTCCTGTTTTTCTTGTATGTTTTTCATGTTTTTTTTTTAATTTTCTTTCCTCTCCTGTTGTTATATTGTTTTGACCCAAAATGGTTTGTGTGGCTGTCTGCAGGCTGGAACTAAACGCTGCAGATTGAAATCTCGACTGTGACCTAGCTGTGGCTAACTGTGAATCTGCTGCAGAGCTGCCCATCAAGCCTTTCTCCTCTTCTCACTCTTAGATTCTCGTTGGTCCGTCGGTTTCTTTCCGTCTCTCATTTTCTTTGTCTGTCTTGTTTTTTTTCTTGTTGTTTCAACAAAAGTTCAGATCAGCCTTTTCTTAAGCTACTTCATGTTTTTGGAGATATTCTAGTGTACATAAATCACATCTTTTTATTTTTCCACCAAACATGGATATTTCAGTTTGTAGTCATGTTACAGTTTAACGGTTCCGGTTTAAGTTTAGCTAATTGATGTTGTAATTCCATGTTACCTGTCAATTTCATGTTTCTTTTTACGTTTATATATATATATATATAGATACTATTTTTTTCATATGAATTGTTGGCTTTAAGCTTGATGTTGTATCCAAATGTAGATCAGTGGAGTCTACAGTTGAAAAAAATATCCCCTCACTTAGCCAAAGTGATCTCTGTGGAAGGAGAGAGACGAGGCTTTTCCTTACATCTGATTTTTGACAGAACCCATACATTACATTCACAACATGTGATATTTAAGAAACCTCACTTTAGGATCTGCGTACGGATCTGCCATAGTAAGATGAAAACCTGTATTGTTAAACCGTTGCGCTCGAACAGTTGAGATGCAGTAGTTAGATCAACACAAATCATTTACATTGAATGCACTTTAAACTTCTGGGCCATTTCTTCAAACTTAAAGAAATGTATTTGTGCTATTTGTCCTTTTTTTAAAAATATGTTTATAGATTAAGGCCTAACAATCATTGTATTATCATGAAGCACCTTAGAACTTTTTGGTTTATTGTTTGTTACGGCTAGAATGAGTTCTGGGATTTAGTTTTGTTTTGTTGGTCAGATGAGCCCCTGACATGCCAATGCTCCTCGACAAGCTTGATAGATTTAATGAGAAGTTTAAGAAGAATTATTCGGGGTGTTAAGAAAACATTTTTCCATAAGTTAAATTATGTTAAAACTGGAATATCAAACTCCACTACAGCCTCCTGAACAATAGATGGCTTATTTGGCGAATTGACAAGCAACAAACAACTCTTCTGTGCAAAACATGATTCACCAATTTAAAGACTTTTAACCAATGAAATGTGCAAGCTGACTGGAATATGTGCTTTAACTTAATGTGTCAATATGCTGGTTATGTATAAATATGACTTATATAGGCATAAATAATTGTGTATTTTTACAAATGAGTGGTAACTGTAAGCCAAAGTATTGAATGCTGAGATCAAGCTAAAGAAGGGGGATGCTGACTGAGGAATCAGCAGGGTTTGCACAAACAAATGGCCCATGCCACGGTAATGGAGCTTAGTGAATCTTAAGTCACCTTAATGGTGACATGTTATTGATATGTATGTATATTTTTTTTTGGGAGGGGGGGGTTCCTTTTCAAACAATTCCTTTTTTTCAGCGTCCTTTCCTTTTTTTGTTTGTTTTATTTTTCCCTGTACAAAGCAACATGTGAGGTTTACGTGCGCTAGGGTGTATTTGACAATTCATGCGATTTTTAAAAGAAAAGATTTCTGCTGTGCAAAGCAACCTTGCTGAAAATTCTGACACATTTTGTCGTGTGTTGTGTTTGTGTTTGTTGTTTGATGCCAAAAGGGGGTGTGGTTAAAATGATGCTTAAAGAAAGAGCATTTTTATAGAGCTATTACATCCTGTAAAACATGTTTGTTTTTTTCACAAGGCTGGTTTTCCTGGAGTGCAGTTTAGCCTAATCCTTTAACCACCTTCTGTGGATGAAAGCTGTATGGAAGTACTGTATGTTTTTAACCCAGATTCGGTTTAATCTGTGATGGCGAGGACGATCTCTATCAAATGTACCGAGTCACTTGCAGAGAGGTGGTTTGGGTTTTAGCAGCATATAAGTAACGTACACCATCACATACCCAGTGCAGAGCCATTAATGGACTCTGCAACACCACCAGACCTTCCAGTGCTCTCACTGTCACACTTAAGTAGCGATAGGCAGGAAACACAACCTCGCTGGCTCTGTGATCCTCTTCTATGCCACCTCTAGTTCCTTACTCTTCACATTTATACGGACTAGATTTAAGAAATGCACACGTATCGAGATAATAGCGAATCTTTTTCCTCCGCGTTTCGGTGTTTTTGGCTTATGTTGTGAACACCCTGTCAAAGCTTCAGGAGCTTTATGTTGCTTTCTGACAGTTTGATTGGGGAGAGAGAAAAAAAACATCCATTTTTAACTTCACTCTGTGCAACAAGATAAGTGGCTCCATGTCGCAGTTCTCAGAAGTTCAACGTACACAAAACACATTACCGTTAGAGCCTCAGATACGTCAAACTTACTTCAAGATCAGAAAAACGGGAGGAACACATTGTTAGGCCTATATTTTTATTAAAGGTATCAGTAACTTTGTATACAATCCACAAACCGGTTCTACTTCATCTAACTTCACCGTCCTACCTCATTGTTACTCTGGTGTTTGTCAGTGACTGTAAACTTATGTGTGTATATTAAAAAAAAAAATCTATCAGAAAAAGGTATACCTGATTACTCTCAACATGTACAGTATATAAAACTTGTAAAACACCTCAGTACACAAATATCATTCTTAGGAGAAATCAGTTTTATTACCTGCTTAAAGATGCTGCTGTAAAGGGGTGTCTGTGTGAGGGGTCGTCTGAATATATATCTTCGCTCTTTGCTATGTTGTGCAGTTGATCAGTGGTTGTGTTCTGTCTCTGTATTGCATTCTGAGATTTTTACTGGTTGACGGTGCTACCAGCAAACAGTTCAAAAACTGATCTATCGGACCTCAAACGGTGCTGTTTTTCTATGTTTTTATCGTCATACAGCTATGTTTTATTCAGGTGTGTCAACCGCCACTATCCCCTCAGCTAATCAAATTCTAAGCCAAAATATCTCGCAAAACCGATAACTCTGCTATTACTATATCGACTTATATGCTATCCATCCAAATATTGTAGATAGTGATTATATCCTCAGCTGTGAGTTTCAGAAGTACCTCAGAAGTTGCTGATTTTAAATGGATGCATCTGTTGTCTATCAACTTACATTGTTGCAGTTGTATTTAAAGAAATATGCATTTTTACTGGTTAGATCAGGTTACGCTATAGATAGTACATGATTATTAGCTCACACTCAGTTAAATTCAAAGGATACCACTGTTCACTGGTTTGCATGCCAGACTGTCATATAGGAAATCTCACGTGGACTCGGCAGTGTGTTGCCGCAGGAGAAGAGGTCCTCTGCAAAGCCATGTTCTGTTTGAGTCAAAGTTAAGTCCAGCTTGTTTTCTAGGAGAACGATTCCATTGGTAGTCTTAATTTTGAAGTGATCCTGGGAATGTGTAAATTAAAAAAGAAACAAAAGAAACATGAAGTTGAGATCACTGAGTGCATCCATGAAGCTGTCTTTGTGGAGTTTCCTGCATGTTAGTTGGTGCAATCAATTCGATCTCATTGCCACTTTAATGTGTGATTCCCAGTCGTATCGCTTTGTCCCTCAATGTCATTTAAATGATGTAATTTTCAGTGTTAAAATGATGAATTTAGTGTAGCAATTTGTTCAATGATTGACTTACTGTGAGCTTGGCTTAAGTGTACTAAAAGTGCATTATATTTTCTTTCACCCTGTTCACAAACACCAATGGAATCTTTTCTGCGCCAAAGTGTTTGAAGTATGGTTTTTTTTTCTGTTTTTGAAGGGGTGGGTTGGTCTACCTTTTAGTATGTATGTACTTGTTTTTGTTTGTTTTGTTTTTTTAAATCCAACCATGTTTTTGAACATGAATTGTGCTGGCGCCTCTCTACTGTGAGTAGTGTGTGTTTGAAATACACAGCGGTTGGTTTTATGGAAGCACTTAAGCCATTCGTTGGACTGTTTTTATAATGGTTCAATTGTCAGCTTTGCTCTGGTCCAGGGAATTGACCCAGGGAGCTTTGTGTGTAATTGAATTCCTATGCAGGTGTTGAGTTACTAACCTGGTACCACATCACTGTTGGGTGGAGGACCAACTACAGAGATAGATAACTGGAGAGAGTTGAATGTGTCTGCACAGCGGGACAAACGGCGACATGACAAATCCATACAGAACTACGCTTTCACACTCGTTGAGTTGAATTAAACTGAGCTAAACAGGGCTGCTTGGGTATCTACCTGTCTGTACTAGTTATAAATGCATTGCAGTGATCATTAGGGAAAGACAGGGTTATTACTGTATGGATTATTTCCAGTTGATATGATAATGTGAAAAGATTTTCAAGACTATTGCAGTAAACACTCCCTCACCCTACCTTCGCCTCCCAGAGGCAACCCTACATTTACAGAAAATGTTCTAAGTATATGCGATAGAGAGTGTACATGTCTTTGCTAAACCGGCCACACCTCTGCTATGCGAGCAACTCTTTGACGCTTAGCATCCTGTTCTGTGTTTTCTCTTGCTGCATTCAGGAACACCTGTTTAATGTATAGATAAACAGAAATAAATCGAGACTTTTATTCTATCAGCGCAAACCTCTGGTCTTTTTTCTTGTCATTTTCTGCCTCATGGTCGAACTCACATTGGACACAAGAAGCTCAGCGCACTGAGCAATTCTTGTTCAGTTTGTAAAGTCTGTGTTCATCCGTTTAGCAGTATCCAGTGGACGGTAATGTTGGGCAGTTTGCTGCTCCACCGCTAAAATATCTCAACAACCATTTTAAATCAACATAGAATGTTCTTCTTTCCTTACTTCAAGAAAAAGGTTAAGAAATCTCATTGTTTTGGTTCAATTGTTCAGAAAAGTTGTTAACTGTTCAACTATTCAGTTTACCCTGTCCAGTGTGCCTCAATGTGAATTATATTGTTCAAATAATGTGACCAGCACACAGACACAAATGACTGTAAAATGCCACCTTAAAATTCCAGCTTTTTTTAAACCAAACTGCCACAGATGAACGAAGCAAGACGAGAATGGGTTGTTAGCTGTTCGATGCTACATGTCAGTTAAGGCCAGGCACTTGGATGACCTCGTCTAAGAAATTGTTGACACCACAGAACAACAAACAATCTGCGTCATGAACGCAGATTAAGTGTCACCACTTAAGTCCAGATTTATCACGTCCAGCTCGTATAGCTGCAGAATAGTTTGAGATTGTCTACTGAGGCTGATGATGAAGTTGTTGGGAAGAACAATCAAAGGGAAGCTGGTCTTTGATCTTATCAGCCATGACAAAGACTTGATCTAGTGCTAGAATGGCATTGTTCATTTGACACTAGCAAGATGCAGAGCGGTCCTGTTCACTGATGAATCTAGTTTTTAAGCCGTGCAGAGCAGATGGCGTTTGGTGTCATTGAGAAAGCGATTCCATGAAGGTGGAGGGACACTGAGAAAGAATATGTCTGAATTTCACCAATGGAAAACTCAATTCCCAACGATATTCTAGATGAAGTCCTCTTACTGTGGTTATCCTCTTCATCTGCTGCCATCACCTGATGTTTGAATGTGTGTCTGCATATCTCAAGAAGATGTTTCAGTCCATAACCTGCATATTTACCAGACATATTATCCATCCAACACTCAACATGATCCTGACGTCCAGAAATGTCCACTAACTTCTCCAAACCTTTCAGGAAGAGTGGGACAACGCTCCACAAACAGCATCGACATCCTCAATAACAAATAGTGCAGACTTGATTGTTTCTTGACGTCCATTCTTTTGAGGAGATGCCATGTGTTTGATCAACAAATACTGATGTTTCGAGGAATGGATAGAATTTAATCATTACATATGTCCAACACTGTGATCTTGACTTAAAAAAAATGTCCACCAACTTCGCCTAGCTCTTAAAGGAAGAATAGGACAAAACTCCACAAGCAGCATAGAGCACTTCATTAACTCCAATATAGTGCAATTTGGTTGCTTCATGATGTCCATTCTGTTCTTCCGATGCCATCTGTTGGATCAGCAAACACCTCTTTCCTTTGGTTCTACAGGAATTTATAGATTTTAATCATTATGTACGTCCAATAACTTGATCCTGCCTTCAAAAATGTCCAACGCCTTCATTAACTCCAATATAGCGCACACTTAGTTGCTTCATAGCGTCCATTCTGTTGTTGAGGTGCCCTGTGTTCCACCAACAAATACTTAATACCTTATGTTTAAAGGAATTATATGTCCAACAATGTGACCCTGTCTTCAAAAATGTCCCCCAACTTCACCGAGCCTGTTGGTAAAAGTGGGACAACTTTCCACAAGCAGCAACTTCAACCTCATCAGCTCCAATATGGTACAGATTTGGTTGTGTCACGACGTACATTCTGTTATAGAGATGCCAAATGTTGGACCAGTAAATACTTATTCCCCTATGTTAAAAAGAATGGATAGAATTTACCCAAATATATGTTTCTACTTTTGTTCAGTATACATGCGTTGGTCTGGAAGGATTCCTTCCTCTGACTTTGCCAATCCTTTATCATCTGTTTCATCCAACAAAATGACAGTTTTCTATTTTTTACTTTAATGTTTCTGCCATATACATCATAGTTTGAGCGCCAACAAAGAAACTCCAGAACAATCCGAGGCTGACAGCAACATTTTCAATCAAATTTTCCGGTGCTTCAGTGATAAATCAGCGTGGCCACATTGCTTTGTTCACTAACAAATGTTCAGAAGTTCCACTTGTTCTAAGTGAGTAACTTCATTTTCACAGATGGTATTTCCATCTCAATCTGTGTATTTTAAAAT
Source organism: Amphiprion clarkii (assembly GCA_027123335.1). NCBI lineage: Eukaryota > Metazoa > Chordata > Actinopteri > Pomacentridae > Amphiprion > Amphiprion clarkii. The sequence continues at coordinate 751,046 of CM049569.1, forward strand.
CAGGGTTAAATCCCTCCAATAACTTGAAGCGTGAGCCCACTCTTCAAGCCTTAAAGGTGTTATTTTTACACTGGAATCCCACTTAACTGATGTCACATGAGCTTTTATTTCCAAATTGGTGGCCGTGTGGCTGAATGGGTTTCATAAAACCTTAATGACCCCGAGGCTAATGCAAATTTCTCAGCACGCGACAGCCCAGTAAACTTTCAATTTAAATGCAAAAAGTAAAATTAGAGTTGGAGCTTGTCACACAATAGCAGAGATGCAACCCGGGAGGCTGACACCATAAAGACAGACAGATTTCCAGACAGACAGAAAGCAGGAAGAGGAGCTGCTGTTGTTTGCCACAGAGCAGCCACACCTAGTGTTAGCTTCATTCTCTCAGCAGTCAGCTTCTGTCACCGCCTGCCTTCACCTTTTACACCTGCTTTGACCAGAGATTTTGGTTTTAAGTTAGTTTGTAGCTGCATGTTTGTGCATCTGCAGTGAAGGTGAGGGATTCACAGCAGCGACCACGGCTAATCGTACTGTATTCATTCAGTTCTCCTGCTGCCGGCCTTCCTCTGCGCCACCCAGCAGGCCGATGATTGGCAGCGCTGTATCTAACATGTCCCACGTCCAAACCGTATTGTAGTATCAGCTGAGCTGCATGAGAGCGAGATAAGGCAGAAAATGGGGTGTTGACATATCAGATATCTTGTAAGATGGCTTGTTTGCAGAGGCTTGAATCTAAAATGAGCCTCATCGCTGGATGTTGGATTTGGATGAGTCCACATTGGAAACTGATACCAAGTGGCCACTGAAGGCCGTTTCCTCGTTCTTTCTCTAAACACACTGAGCTCCACTCACTTCCTCATCTCCTTATTCCTCTCTCTTGTCTTGCACACTGATGCATTTCCATATATTATTGCCTCTGTAAGCAAGTGTGTCGTGCGCCCGGGCTTTTCTACAGCCCGAGGGGACTTCTCAATGTCATTATCGCTAAAGCCTGCCACATGTCTGTAATGTATTGCCGCCTGCCTTTATTGGCAGCGCGATGATTCAGTGGTGGTGATGATGGATTAGTGCCGGCTGGGTCGAGCTGGGCTGGGCTGAGCTGGTCCAGACTGGGCTGGGCTCTGCAGCCTGTCGCATAAACACTGTGTCCTCCTCACACACTGCAGTATAGAGGGAGACATATTGTATTTATGTCACACACAGCCTAATGAATATGGTCATTTCAGGGCTTTTATGGAGCTTCTTGGAACATTGTCTGATTCATCTTGTTCGCCGTTTGCATTTCATGCAGACATGGTGCACGCAGCAGCGCTGCATAATACGTGGCCGTAATGCATTCTCTTTATGACATTGTTCGGTTCTGAATGGAAAATATAACCTCTTGTGTTGCCTTCTGTTGAAGGGGAAGTTCAGTGAGGGTGTAGACTGTATGTTACCTCAGCGTAACAAGATGTGATGTTTTTAGCATCACACACACACACAGCAGGTTTAGAGGAAGGACACACAGTGGCACGTTTTATTACTGAATATGAAACACACTCCATATAGCGCAGCCACTCAGGCTGAACTAAACTTAATGGCACACTGGCCACCAACTAAAACCCAACACTCAGAACTTGATTACAGGCTTTTCAGTCTGTCCACGCCAGCATTCTGTTGTTCACTGTCACTGTGGTCTGACTCCAGCCTCGACACAAGGAAATAAACGGACATTAATCCTAATTTCTTACTGCTTGCAGTGGCGACTGACCACCAGCACTGCTGCTGTTAATCTTTGCTGTCCAGACAGACATAAGAAATGGCAGTCCTGTTGCACTGGACTGCAATGTAGTAAAAAACACCCACAAAACATAAAAATCTGGCAGAAAAAACATTTAAAAAAACGACAGAATACTGTGACATTAAAAAAAACTGTACAGATTGTGAAAATAACAGCACGTCTGATATAAACAGATTATAATTTTGTGTTTTGGCTGATATAAATACAATAAAACAATGTAATTTTATGGCAATATACGACAAAAACATTACTTTTTTAAAAATAGAGATTTTTGATGTTGACGTAAATTTTGTAAGGGTTTTTTTTGTTGTTTTTTTTACTCAAACTACTCATTTTTTCTGGGATTTTACTAAACATCTGTCATATAACAATATTTACAGATATGAAAAATCTGGAAAACACATTTATCAGTATCTGTGAAAATAAAAATTTAAACACAGTAAAAATGCATATTGTAAAAGAACGGATTACTATTTGTAGAAATACAGGTTTCTGATTTTTGATACTTGAAGTTTGGGCCTTTTTTCACAGTCGACATGTTAACACTTATTTTCTCTAATTTTCCTAGATATTATCCATCATTTAACAAAACAAGGAAAATCAGTAAAATGACACTTAAGAAAGGATTTACCATTAATCCCTAAAATTTTCTTCAAAAAATGAAAAATATTGTAAAATTATTACATTTTTTGCCAATTTAAATGCGGTAGTAAAGCAGTATTGTAGTTTTATGTGGACTTCTGGACAGTATTTACAGTTTTGGCCTTTTTTTTAGGGTTAATATATAGATTAATACTTATTTTCTCTGATTTTACTGTGTGTTATTTGTAATTCTTCAAAACAGGGAAGATCTATTTTTTTTTTTAAATACTTTAAAATGTTCCAAAACATATTTTTTTTTTACAGTGTACACCGTGTGTTTGCTTTATCAGAGCACCATGTAACACAAACACATAAAATGAATGCAGCAGTTTGTATTAATAGTGAAACACTAAACAACATCCCCAATATTAATAACCAGCCTGTTTTCTTAGCAGGAAATGTTTTCTTCAGTTTTTCTGTCGCCGACTGATACGACACTCAGACTTTGACTCCGTTCGAACCCAGCAGACTTATTTTGCTTACCCTGCAATATTTTTCCCCTAAAGGCACGGAGAGCTTTCTCATTATGGAAAACAATTAGAAAGCAACAAAAGAGTCGAGCTTATACTTTTCTAATTGAATCTCATTTGTGCTCCTCGCGTGACTGTAGGTGGAGAACTTGATTGCCTAATTTCTGCAAGATTTGTTTTTGTTTTCCATTTTGAGCACTTTCACATTATCTACGTTTATTTACAGCAGCACGAGGCTGGAAGTGAAATATGCGAGAAGTGCGTTCATTACATTATCTCTTCTTATATTCCCATCTCTGCTGCTGCTGCTGTTTATCGGAGGAGTGACTGCAGGGTTAACAGACAATAAGCTGCCACTGATTAATTCTGGTCTGCGCCCACGTTGACGAGGTTCCACCCAAACCCTCATCCAGCTGCGTGTTCAAATGTCACCTAACTGTATGATAAGATATGCTGGTGAGTCTCGACTGTAGCTGTTAAATTCCTCTCTGCTGCCAGCAATATTCACAGGTCCTTATCACTTTTAAGGAGCTTATTTTGCTGCTCCGATGATAAAAACTAGTAAAGTTTGCAGTCCGTCAGCCCCTCCGGCAAGTGGATGCAAAACTGAGCTCTTTTACCCCAAACTCACACACATGCATACCTGTATACACACACACACACACACACACACACACACAGGCACACACACGGTTAAACACAGAGCATCCAAATGGCCTCTATTAATGCAGATGGCTCCCCCAATTAACAAGATTCAAGGCGATGATGAATTTTTCATTCTCTGAACATTTAAGCTAATTATGGCCCAAATGAAGCAGGTTCCATTGAATCACCATGGCAGGGACTGCCAATGGCAGCCAATGTCACTGTCACACTGCCACTCTGCAGCACCACCCTAATCTCTACGACTGCTTAATATTCATCTCCCACTGCTGCCGTCGCCTCTCCCCTCCCCTCCCCGACTCACCTCTCCTCTCCTCACATTTCCTCTTCTCTTCCCCCTTCCTCCTCTTTCCTTGCTTCTATTCTCTCATAACTTTTACTTCTCTCTTTCCTTCACCAGTCCCCCTCCTCTCTCTTTCCATCTCCCCCCGTCTCTGCCTCTGTCACCATAGATGTGTTGTTTAAAATGGAAATCAACTAATTGCGCTAATAGCATTTTAATGATAATTTAATGTAGTAAATAAAGCTTGTTACAAGCGAGGCAATTTTGTCGGATTTCAAGGGCAATCAATCTGTGTCCAGTACAATCTGCTCACCTCCTTGATGACAGGTTTGAGATGTCAACAGTGTGTTTTTACTTTTCGTGCAAGCTGCAGGTCTTAACTCCATTCATGTCGACAGCTATGGATGCACAGAAAACAGCAGAACCTCCTCACAGGCTCATGCTTCACATCCACATACAGTCTCAGCCGTGTGCTTTAGGACCATGAATGGTTTGTTAGCTTGAAGTGAGCGAAGACGTCAGGATTTACTAGAACTCAGTCTCAAAAGAGAGAAATGCAAAGAATGTGGCAACATGAATTGGATGCATGTGTGGACTTTGCATGCTGTCAAGCAGTTATGAGGAGGTAAATTTACACTGATTAGCCACAAGATTAAAACCACTGACAGCTGAAGTTAATAGCATTAATTAGCTCTTTGTAACCTAATGTCCTGCTGGGAACCTTTGACTCCTGGCATCCATGTGGATGTAACTTTGACACACACCACCTGCCTATTTTATCATGAATTCCTTACTTAATTGGTATAATGTGTTGTATTTTATCTTTATGGTGAACATTCTCTGAACCCACCTGCACCGTTAGCTGCTAAACAACCCATCCTGTCTACAGGACAATGTACACGGCAAAAAGCTGCTTCAGAACAACTCGAGGAACATGACCAAGAGCTCAAGTCATTGGTTTAAGAAGCACACTATTCATCAGGTGGTTTTAAAGTTGCGGCTGATTGGTTTATGTTGTTTAATCTGCTTACAATTTTATATTAATGTTTATTTTCAGCTGTACATATTGTAAAGACTAGTTGCAAAAATATAGAAACAAAAAACTGTCGTATGTAGATCTAGAGTTAAAACGTAACTTCTACATGCAGTTCAAGTCCCTTTGTATTTCCTTTGTTGTACTTCTTCTTCAGGACTTCTTCGTCTTTTGACATTATCCTTTTTCAACATTTGGTCTGTTTTGAAACAAACTTTATGCCCAGTGGTTGTTCATGCCATTTTCGTCTTTGTTGTTGGTTGAGATTATCAAGATCAAATTCTCCTTAAGAAATTAACATACCTGAATTGTTTCAAGTCTGCTTAGCTTTGTGAGTCATTGTTATCCATGAAAGAGATTAGACTTCCCTTGTAATCAAAGATGAATAGTTCCTTTTGCATTTGGATTCTTCTGCATATTTTTTTAAATTTTTTTTATCAACCATCCCTCCAGACTAAACAAATTAAAAATGATGAGGAGCTTGAGCTAGAAAGAGAAAAGAATAAAGTGCCATGAGAAAGAAAAACAATTTAATTTCTCTTTTTATGTTCTACCACTGGTCATTTAGCTAGCCTCTTTATTTAAATGGTAATGTGAAGCCGACTAAACAGGCATAGCGAATCAGCCTGAGAAGAGAGGGAGACTTCAAAAACAGCCGTGGTGTTTTCAGGCTCTGGGAGTTTATCTGGGTCTTTCCTCCTGTCGTCTGACAGAAGGAGGCGGAGTGGGGAGCCGATTGAGCGACAAGGATAACTCTTCTCAGTGTTGGACTATAATTAATTAGGTGTGATAAATTATACGCTGGCACATGCACGCTCCCAACACACACTCGCATACACGTGCACGCAGCGTCTCTTTCTCCTCATACGTGCTTCACGTGCAGTAGAATCACTATTAGATGACGGTTACCCATGCAAGACACAAGTCCTTCCTGTTTTTATGAAACCTAATGTGCATTAACTGTCAAACTGAGGAGACTTTTTGCGAAAGCAGTTACATGCTGAATGACAAACCACACTGGTAAAATACAGTCAAATCCACCAATTAAGTCCTCAATTTTGTCAGGAATTCAGGATGATAAATTATTTGCACTGGAAACACGTAGATTATTGTTTGTTTGCATTTTTATGTCCAAGAATTGAATTTGTGTAGACATACACTGCTGCATAAAAGTTTGGGGTCACTTGGAAATGTCCTTATTTTCAAAAGAAAAGCATTTTTTTCAGTGAAGATAACATTAAATGAATGATAAATCCAGTGTAGACATAGTTAATGTGGTAAATGACTATTGTAGCTGGAAACAGCTGATGTTTAATGGAATATCTCCATAGGGGTACAGAGGAACATTTCCAGCAACCATCACTCCTGTGTTCTAATGCTACATTGTGTTAGCTAATGGTGTTGAAAGGCTCATTGATGATTAGAAAACCCTTGTACAGTTATGTTAGCACATGGATAAAACTGGGAGTTTTCATGGAAAACATGGAATTGTCTGGGTGACCCCAAACTTTTGAACAGTAGTGTACATAAAGACCATTTTGAGGAGTACCATGGAAAGTGAGAGAAAGTCTTAAACCAGTGTTGTATTTTCCACGTCTGTGAGGGTTCTCTATTGATAGGGTGACATAAAATTCTCAAATCCGCAGACTCCAGCCCAAAATGTGTGTATGCTCAGGCAGTAGCATGCATGCACGGTATATGTAGACACAGATCTACTGCAAATGTATGGAACACAGTCCTATTAACAGACTAGGAAGTAGTATCAAAGCCAATTCATGTTTTCATCATCTACTTCCTTCCAGAAGGACCCGCATGGATCTGCCTGCAGACATCTGCGGCCCAAAATTTGTGACCACTGGCATTGTGCACTCTGCAAACATGCCAACTGTACATGCACCAGGAAAACAAATAGGAAATGCTTGTCATGAGGAAATGAGATGAGATCCTCCACTATTCACACCTGTATAATTCACCATTAAAAGAGTTGCAAATGAAGTCGCCACTGCTTGAGATTAGATGCATGAGCTACATGTTTTCCATTGATGGTGCTATAATACAGTGGAAAGTTCTAAATTTGCCAGAAATCCTTACAATGTCCACCCATCACGCTGCCGAATGAGAACCCGTAGATGCAAAATACAATACCCTCCTGAACAAAGTCATAGGACCGGGGGAAAATCACAAGTATTCACATTTTGCACTAGTGGATCATAACCAGGTTGTAAGTAGAGCTTTAAAATGCAAAAAGAAGAAACAGGAGCATGAGACCAGAAATAGAGAGTAGACAGTTTATTGAAAACTATACAAAGCTGATCAAAAGTTTCGGACCAAAGCCCAAAAAATCCCCCAATAAAGGACTGAGTAGTAAGGAGCCCCATGGATCTTGTTGATCACTAATTACTACCCTGGTCTTGAGATTTTGTTCAACAGTCTATCTTCCATCTACTCCAGCACTCAGAACTTCATGTTCTACCAACAAAGGAAAGCCCAACTTTATCAGTAATTCATAATAATACATTGTTCTTATTGAAAACACATAGAATACTGTTTATTTGCATTTTCATGTCCCAGAGTTTAAAGTTCCTGTGCACATAAATAAGCAACGTTTTAGTATTACCATTGCAAGTAAGACGACCAGAGTTATGCTTTCTGCATCCACAAGTGGTTGAGGGTCCTCTTACGTCAGACCTGGGCATCCTACGGCCCGCGGGCCACATCCGGCCCGCCGGACAACCCTGACTGGCCCGTATGAGGTCATTGGAAAATACTAAAAGTCAATGCAAATATGTATCATCACAATACATGCAAGCAATACACCTGCACTGCTTTTATTTTGAAAGGTCTGCTAAGTTAACGTTTTTTCGCGCGTGCTTTCCGTACTTAGCATAAGGCTTATGGGCTGATTGGTTTGTTTGTTAGTTTCAACCCGGGAAGATGGCAGCTAACGGCAAAAAAGAAAGATTGATTCCGAATGCAGAGTTTTTAACAAAGCATGGACTTCCAAGTATTTCTTCACTGAAGTCAGAGGTAAAGCTGTGGGCTGGTTTGTGGAGAACAGATCGCGGTGCTCAAGGATTATAATCTACATTACGAGACCAAACATGGCGGAGAAGTACAAACATTTACTGATGCAGAGCGGGGAGGATGTCTGAAGGTTTGCTAGCTAAACTGCTAAAGCAGCAATGACTTTGTTTTACCAAAGCTCACATCAAGGGATGCAGCAGTCAAGACGAGTTTTCTAATATCCTACAAAATCGCCAAAACAGTAAGCCATTCCCTGATGGAGAGTTTATAAAAGAATGTCTGGTGGACTCTGCAGTGTTTATATGCCCGGAGAAGAAAGGAGCGTTCGTTCATGCGGCCCTTTGGAGGCGAACCGTAACGAGGCGGGCGGAGAGCATCGCCGAAACTCTGGAGCTTCAGCTGCACAACAAAGTGGACGATTTTGACGTTTTGTCCTTGGCTCTGGACGAGAGCTGTGATGTCTGTGACACAGCCCAGTTACTCATCTTTGTACGTGGACTAACAAAAACCTTTGAGATGACGGAGGAGCTGGCAGCTGTGGAGCCAATGAAGGGAACCACGACGGTTCACTGAGGTAAATACATGCATGAACAAGCGGGGACTAAAATGGGGGAATTTGGTTGGTGTTACAACTGATGACTGTCCAAATTTGACAGGGAAAAATGTTGGACTTTTGAAACGGATGCAAGATAAAGTGAGTGAAATAAACCCAGAACAGAAACTGATATTTTTGCATTGTATTATACATCAGGAGGTGCTGTGTAAGTCAGTGCTAAAAATCAACCACGTGACTGATGTTGTAGCTAAAGTAGTTAACTTCATCAGGGCAAGAGCATTGAATTACAGACAGTTTGTTGTCTTTTTGGAGGAGATGATAGTGAACATGGTAACCTTGGTTACCAGACAGCTGTCAGATGGATCAGCCTGGACAAGGTGCTGAAACGAGTTTGGGATCTGAGAGCAGAGATTCAAGAGTTGGGCATTGTACATCATTGTATTGTGTAATTTACTGTTGTTATTGAGATATATTGAACATTGCTTTAAGTGTAGTGGGGAGCTGTTGTCTTTCTTTATGCTTCACAGTCATCTGAATGTAGATTTAGAAAAACTGACAGCACTTCATAGCATTCATGATGAACAAAAACTGACATGATAAGGCAAGTTCCAAATCTCTGCCAGCTGATGGTCATATTGATTAAGAATAAATTCTGAGTGATGGCTTACTTACTTCGTTTGTAAAAACAGTGACTGCTGAAAAGTAATTAAAGCACTTGGAAAATCAGTTTCACATTTTAAGTATGTCTTTATGACAGTAAATATCTACAACTCAATAGGCAGCAATCATAGTTTGAATGAAAAAACTAAATCTTTCATTACATAGTTGTGTTCTGTGTTCCACATTTCCATTATATCATTGTATTGTTTCATTTGCTGTTTTTATTGAGATATATATTGAGCAGAGCTTTTAAGTGTACTAGTCCGGCCCTTAACAACCGTCAGAGTTTCATCATGTGGCCCCGTATGAAAATTAATTGCAAATTGAAAATGTGGAAATTTTCACTGTGAAAATATATTTTTTCCACATTTTCAAACTTTAAAACGAGTCAATTTGACCCGCAGGAAACACGAGGGTTAAATATCTTAAGTCAAACAATCTTGAAATTATCTCATTTTGAGTTGTATTTTACAAGAAAACTCAAAATAAGTTTAATACATCTCAAATTAGGAGGTTACATGAAAGCAAAAATCTATTTTTGAGTGAAAAACTACTATTTTTTTTTTTTTTTTTTTTTTTAGCATGTCTGGTTTATTTTAAGACACCTAAGCTTGACAATCCTGGTAAAATAGAGCTTAAAATAAATTTAGTTGGATTATGTTCATTTTGTCATTTGTTATTATAGGATAGCGTTACTTTTGAACTGACAATTCAGTAAGAAAAGATATTTTACCTTGGCGACATGTTTTGACGGCATCTGCCATCTTCATCAGAGCGCCATCTGACATGTGATGACGTGTCCTTTTTTATCACGTGGCCGATCTGACAGATCTGTCAGAATCTGTCAGATAGGCCACGCCCCCCGCTGTCCGGTGGTCTCTGAAACATGGAGTCCAGGTATTAGAGGGTATAGACCTCCTCATCCCGGTTCATGGAGCAGCTCGCCCGCTTTCTGATCTCGATGGCCTCCGTAATCCATCATTTGTGTTTATTGGTCTCCGATGTTACAATCCTCCCCCTGTCCCACGTGATAAAAAGGACACGTCATCACGTCAGATGACGCTCTGATGAAGACGGCAGATCCTGTCCAAACATGTCAGCAAGGTAAAACATCTTTTCTTACTGAACTGTCGGTTCAAAAGTGACGCTATTCTTAAAATAAGTTTTCCCAGCTAATTTTAAGTTCTAAATATTCTAAATATCATATCTTCTTTCAAGAAATCTTACCAAGCCATTTTTCACTTGTTCTATTGGCAGATTTTTTCACTTATTTCAAAGTAAAATTATTATTATGTTGCTGACATCTTTGTCTTTATATTTCATCATCAAGAGTTGTAACTGAAGTAGTCACTGCCGTATTTTGGAAGTGCTTTGATCTACAGCGACAAGTTCTCCACTGATGGTGCCTGAACACGGTGAGAAGTCCTAATTTCTCCAGAAATCCTGTGCTATTTCCACCAGCTGTGTTTGCAACTCATCTTACTTTTGTAGTATGAAAAGAGTCTGCTTTCAAAGTCCACATGGAGGACGTGAACCAGCTAACTCTTGAATTAAGTGTTGGTAAATGCCACATCAATACAAATGAACACAGAAACATCAAAGGCATCGCATCGATCAATAGGACACTGTGTTAATGCATCAATAGATGTGAATAATCTGGTGTTTGGTTTGTTCTGGGACTCAGTGTATTCATTTTCTGCAGTGGTACTCACTCTGTGAAGGTTGATGGGTAACTTTCAGAGGTCAACACAGTGATATTTGGACTATTTAATGACAAAAGAAGTCATTATTTAGTTTGTGCTTCTTTCATTTATTTCTAAATTAATATAGTCGGATGCTTACACAGTGTATAACTCAGTAATGTTCAGTTGGTGTTTCTGTTGGTCTGTTTGTCTTCATAAACTTCTTCTTCTTCTCCAGTAAACACTTATTATGTTTTTTAATCTATTTTTGAAAATGATTTTATTGGTAATTCACCATTTTTCCCTGTTTTGGGAAATTACAGATACTAACTAGTAAAATCGCCGTGTTTCATTTTAAAATTACTGTACTTAAATCAGCAAGAAGTATTGTTATTTTACATATCTTTGTCATTATTTAAAATACAAATTCTGATTATTATGGATTGAAAAATTATCATTTTTAACTGTTATTTTACATATTTTCCCTGTTTTGTGAAATTACACTGTATTAACTAGTAAAGTCACAGGAAGAAAGTATTAATTTACATATTAACTGTAAAAAAATAAAAGGTCAAAGCATTACATAATGTCTACGTCAAAAATCTAATGTTTTTTAGCATTTAAAATTACTGTATTTAAATCAGCAAAAAAAAAAATTTACATATCTTTGTAGTTATTTAAAATACAGATTCTGATTATGAAGGATTGAAAAATCAGCATTTTTAACTGTTATTTTACAAATTTTCCCTGTTTTTGTGAAATTACAGAAAAAAATCCTTATTTACATGTTAACTGTAAAAAAAAACAACACACACAATAACAAAAACAGTTTATTACTGCATTTAAATCAGCAAATATGTTGTTGTTTTACATATCTTTCCCATTATTTAAAATACATAATCTGTTTATCAGGGATTTAAAAGTAATTTTTAAAAATGCAGTTGTTATTTTATGGATAATAATAACCAGTAAGATCATTTACATGGTAACTGTAAAAAGAAAAAAACTGTAACGAAAGCTGTTTATTATTGCATTTAAATCAGCAAATATATTAATATTTTATATATCCATTCTGAAATGGTCAGTTGGTGTTTCCATTGTTTTTTTTTTTTCCTCATAAACTTCCCTCACTGCAGATGTGGGATCTCACTGCAGCTTCTCCAGTAAACACTTGATAACCTTTTATTTATTTATTTTTTAGCAAAGTTGTCATTTTAGTTCAGTCGAGGATTTATCTTATTTTCTTCTACCAATCTTCACCCTCCTTCTCTTCCTCAGTAACTGCACACTTTAAAAGCTCTACACCAGCTTGATGGTGAGGAAGGTTGTATTTATCAGTGAGGGGGTGAAAAAAGCAAGAGTTTTTAGCTGCTCCGGGCTCAGAATTTATTCCTACATGCGGCGAGATTTATCGTTTTATGTGGCGAGATGCTGCAAAGTATCACTACCTGCTGGATATACACAGAAACGCTGCATCACCGTGTTAAACTGATGGATGAAACAACCGGCGTGGATATAAAACGCCTCTGCTCCTCCATCAACCTTTAACGCCTTACATCACAGCGTTTCGGAGTGCTTTCTGCTGTCTGATGGGATTCGTGGCCGAAGACCAAACTGACACTTGTCTTCTCCGCTCAATGTCAAACCTGAACCTCAAGTCCACTGCTAGGACTCACAAACACACACACACACTCAGCCTGCCAGCAGGTGCTTTTAATGGCCGGGTGTTAATGAGGGTCTTGTTTGGAGCTGTCAGATGACCCAGGGCCATGCAGACTGACACCAGCTCCATGTTCACAGCTCTGGAGGTCACCACCGTCTGTGTTCGTGTCCCGGTTCATGTGTGTTTGGTGAAACAGGGAATCATTTATCAAACCTAATTACTTTTCTAGCCAGAGAATTAACACAATATCAGTATATCTTTCATCTTTTTTTAGTAGTTCAATTTTCAATCACTACAGTTGGCGATAATCTTAATTTTGAATCTTATCTATCGAGTCTATTGTGGGAGAAGGGTCATTCTCATTGTTTCTGACTGTAAGTGATCTGTGGGGACCTGCTAGTGTGATAGGAGACGGAAATGGAATTTATTTCCACCACATCTTTAACAGCTTTTAAATTGACTTTTTTTTTCAGTGATTTATTGGTATTTCACTGATTTTCTCTGTTTTGTAAAATTCCAGATAATAACTAGTAAAATAGCAGAAAAAATTAATTTACATATTAACTGTAAAAAAAAAACAGACCAAAATTCTAAATAATGACCACATTAAAAATCTATTTTTTAGTGTTTGATTTTAAAATTGCTGTATTTAAATCAGAAAAAAAAGCTATTTTACATATTTTTGCCATTATTTAAAAGACAAAATCTGTTCAGTGACTGAAACATTATTTTGTAAAATGGAACTGTTATTTTACAGATTTTCCCTGTTCTGTAAAATTACAGATAATAACTAGTAAAATTGCAGGAAAAAATATTAATTTACATATTTACTGTAAAAAATAAAAATCCATGCCAGGTTTTTCAGTGCTTGTTTTTAAAATTTCCGGATTGGTATCAGCAAAAAAAAAAGAAAAAAAAAAAGCTATTTTATATATCTTTGCCGTTATTTAAAAAATACACTCTGTTTATTAGGGATTGAAAAATTAATTTAAAAAATGTAACGGTTATTTTACAGAGTTTCCATGCTTTGTGAATTCACAGATAACAGCTAGTAAAATCACAGAAAAAGTTAATTATTTTTAAAAAGATAAATATAAATTAATTCATGTATCGACTGTAAAATAAATAAATAAATAAAACAGGCCAAAACTGTAAATAATGTTGACGTCAAAAATCAAAAAAAAAAAAAAAAAAAAAAATTCCAGGGTTTGATTTTAGAATTACTGCATTTGAATCAGCAAAACCATAATGTTTTACATATCTTTGCTATTATGTAAAAGATTAAATCTACTACTAAAATCACAGAAAAATGTATTAATTCATATATTAATGTAAAAAAAATAAAAGACAACTGGAGTTTGTTTGTTAAGCACCCTTCATGTCCAGGACAATTCAAAGTGCTTTACATCAAACATTCAGAGCATCACAGTGAGGAGCAGATAGTTGAAAGATAGCGTTCAGATTTCATCCATAGGCGCATGAGAAAAGAAACGTTTTTAACCTGGATTTAAAAGTGTCTCCACTGGCAGTTTGTTCTAGAACAGCTAAATGCTGCTTCTCCATGTTTAGTCCGACTCTGGCCTGGACTAGAGCTGATCCTGGATCTGAGTCCTGCTGGGTTTGAATTCTCTGAACACATCACAGATGTATTCTGGGCCTAAAAGGTTCTGGGATTTGTAGATGATCGCTTGGGTTTTAAAATCTATTCTGTGACTGTCTGGAAGCCAGTGGAGAGATTTTAGAAGAAAAACAGGCCAAAACTGTAAATAATATCAAAAATCTGTATTTTTATAAATGGTCATTTATTCTTTTTCAGTGTTTTGTTTCGATAAATTACTGTATAGAAGTCAGCAAAAGATTTTTATTATTTTTATTGTTACTTTAAAGAAATTTGCCATTAAGACAAAAATTCTGTTGCTTTATATCTATGTATGCATGTATGTATGTATGCTTTATACAATGTTATTTTGCAGATTTTCTCTATTTAAATCCCCAGAGCCTGGAAAAAAAAAATTAATTTGCATGTTTACTGTAAAAAAATAAATAAAATAAAAAATTCACACAAAAACAGGACAAAAAACTGTGAATACTGTCCACATCAAATAATATACAAACAGTAATTTATTTTTTTAAAGTGTGTGATTATAAAAGTACATGGTTTCACTGTGTTCAAATCAGCAAAAAAGCATTCATGTTATTTATATTATATTCAGTTTTAACCCCAAAGAAACAGTGAGAGAATATAAGAAAACAAGTAATTCAAAATTGTACTTTTTTAAATTACAGTAATTGTTTAAAAGTCATTTAATTTTTTGTGTACCATCAGTTGCTTTGTAAGTCACTGCAAAAAGCTCATTATTTATCGCACCCATGAACTTCTATTAATCATTTTTCCTTATAATTCTCCCATTTGTATTTTTCTCTAAAATTGTTGGTTACACCAAAAGTCAACCATGTAGTTACTGTTGGCCCTTTATATGATTCATGCTGTTATTTGAGGAAAGCTTAAATTGATGCAGAATGTTAGGATATTACAAAAATAAACTAAAAACATGCATCTTCTACATCTTTTCACAGGCAGGTAATAGCCACATCACTGTGGATAAAGATTTTAATGCGCTCTTTTTATGTCCTATTTAATTTCAGCCATTTTTGCCTTCATATCGACAGAGACGGTGCAGAAAAGGGCAGAAAATGTGGGTGCAGGAGTCAGAGAATGAAACTCATCTAATGGGATTCAAACTGGAAATCCAGAGGGCATGTATGTGTGTCCTGACCTTTTTCTTTTTTAAAGCCACAGCCGCAACACAATATATGCTTCTCTTCAAATTTCACCCAAAAAGAGAATCAGTTGTGTTTCTTTTTTTTGTCCAGTGTTATTTCTCTTCCGTGTCCTCAGCCAGTGTTTTCCAACCTTTAGCACACTCGCTGTTAGTCTTCCTTTATGTGTTGACAGTGAGAGTGTAATCTAGCTCGCTGTGTGGAGACCAATTCACAGAGTGGGAAGTGCCGGAGCCAAGCTGTGCGAGTGTGGGTCTTTGTGTGTCCTCGTGTGTGCGTTTAAGTAAAGGGGACCGGAGCTGACAGTTTGCCAGCAGCCTTGCACCTGCACACAGCTAGGTGTTGATCTCAGACGAGGGGGTTGAAGACAGGCAGAGGGAGAAGGTGAGGAAGGGATCCGAGGCGAGGTGTTGGGGATGAATTAGAAAAGACTAGTGAGGAACACGGGACGGGAACTCTGCGAAGGTGGCGGCGCCGTGACATGTAATTCCTGTCTGAACGTCTCCTCGCCGTGCACGAGCCACAAGTGGAGAGGAAAATGTGCAGCTGTGTGACAGGCGGGGTGGGAAGAGGCAATTGGATTGATGCATTCTTTCATAGGGAACTGCCAACACCAGAGCGCAGCCGGGGCCTCGTTTGTCAGACTCGAGGAAATAGCATTACAGCGTGATGTTTCACTCCGTCTTTGGCACCTCGGTTCCAGAATTCAAAACGGGAGACAGTGACGCTAACATAACATGATGGTCAATTTAATTGTGGTTGAAAAGACAAAAATTGGACGTTTAGCGTCTTTATGTGGATGGCCTCACTTTTGTGTTTTTGGGTGAACTGTTGTCATGTAAATTGGGTCTTAGACGGTCTCTCTGGAAAGTCTCAAGCATATAGGAATACAGTGTGATGTTTCACTCTGTCTTTGGCACCTCAGCTTCAGAATGGGATGCTAAACAACGTGATGGTCAATTTAATTCTGGTTATAACGACAAAAATGGCAAGTTAGCATCTGCGTGTCACCTGCTTTTCAAACGGTTTGGCAGAAGTTGTGCCGTACGTATGAGCTGCATGCAGTAAATAATAGTTATGTACAAAAGTTTACATAGATTTGTAGAGACCATGTATATCATGACAGTCTTGACTTTCCAATGACTCCTATAATTCTGAATTTACTATGATGGAATCATTAAAACACATGTATTTTTGTCACAAATAAACAATCATGTATTTTGGTTGTTTTATGGATTTTTAATTGATTTGGAGGACATTGTGTCGTACGTATGAGGTAGATTGAGTAGATAAAATGCTGCTGCAACTATAAACATAGGTTTTTCCAACTATCATCTCTTAACGTTGAGTTTGCTGTTGTCCACAGTGAAGAGAAACATAGACAATCTCTCTGGAAAATGTCGAAGCAATAGCATTACAGCGTGATGTTTCACTCTTCAGCTTCAGGATTCAGGATAGGAGCCACTGATGCTTGCATGGTTAATTTAAATGTGGTTAAAAGACAAAAAACTAAATGTTAGCATCTGTATGTCGCCTACATTTCGATTGGTTTGACGTACATTCCTTATGTTGCTGCAAATATAAGTTTCTGCATCTATTAGCTGTGAGCTTCCTGCTGCCCACAGAGCAGAGAAACTTAGACAGTCTCTCTAGAGAGACGCTCAGCGGGACGCCAGGGACTCCACAGCACTGTTAGCATAACACACTGAATTATTAAAGTCCATAGCATTGATAATTCAATACAGTAGTGCAGTGTACGACAGGGGATCTGTAATGGAATGAAAAAATAATATAAATTGGACTCTGATTGGACTTTGGTGTGATAAGAGGGGAAATTGTTGTGTTTTTTTTTTTTTGATTTTTTTTGCCGGTGCTGTTTTGAACCCTGCGCTCTGTACGTAGGGATTTACTGCCCTGCATGACCCAGTTGAGTGGTGGAAAGAGGACTGAGAGGAATAGCGACAGACAGATGGGAGAGGGTTAATTGAAGCTGACATGTGTCCAGTGTTTGTGTCCCCAGATGACACCAGGCTCTCACCCATATGCTGCCGTTGCCTTATTCAATCCCTCTGAAGCGCCGTTTTTATACCACGAACTGAACAAATCCACATCATTATACGTATCTGTCGGTCGTGTTTCGTTGCTGTGATCTCGTATCATCGTGTTGCTGCATGCGTGTTCACATACAGCATGTGTAAAATGTGCAAATAGTAGAATTATTTGGGTTTATTTCACAATCTAACTGTGAATGAGCCGTCATTCATGTTTATTAGTCGAAGGCCACCTGGGTGTTTGAGGTTCCGAACTGAAGCCAAAACACAAAATATCTCATATTCTTTCTTCTAAATTCACTTTTATAAAGCTCTTTATTTTGTCGAAACTGACAAAAACAAGTGTATAGACTTGTTTTCTAGTTATTTACAGATTGTTCGATTAATTTTAGATGTATTTATTTTGTGCAAATTCACAACATGAAGTCATCTTGGGACATTTCACTAGGTAAGGTCAAGATCAAGTTTTATTTTTTTACTAAGTCATTTTGTGTATTTTCTTTGCACTTCTTTGCTCAGACATAGGTGTCTTTTTCTTCCTAAATATATAGGAATATGTGCAATATCAGTGCTTTTCGACCTACTTTTCCATAAAAGTTGCAACTGCAGTCTCGCCAGATCGTACCAAGTACAAGTTACTCCACCAAGGCTGCCCAGTCAGTTACAGTGATGCTCGCAATGATACAGAAATCTTTAACCAATCCATGGATCCAGACTATAAGCCGCATCACTGACAAAATCTAATCACTTGGTCCTTGTGTCATTTCTGACATTCCCTGAGAATTTCATCCAAATCCTTTTGTCTGTTTTTGAGTAATGTTGCTAACAGACAGACAGACAGACAGGACAGACGGACAGATGGACAGACAGACAGACAGACGGATAGACAGACAGATGGACAGACAGACGGATAGACAGACAGACGGATAGACAGACGGACAGACAGACGGATAGACAGACAGACGGATAGACAGACAGATGGACAGAGGGATAGACAGACGGATAGACAGACAGACGGACAGACGGATAGACAGACGGACAGACAGACAGACAGACGGATAGACAGACAGATGGACAGACAGACGGATAGACAGACAGACGGATAGACAGACGGACAGACAGACGGATAGACAGACAGATGGACAGAGGGATAGACAGACGGATAGACAGACAGACGGACAGACGGATAGACGGATAGACAGACGGACAGACGGACAGACAGACAGATAGACAGATGGATAGACAGACAGACGGACAGACAGACGGACAGAGGGATAGACAAACGGATAGAAAGACAGACGGATAGACGGACAGACGGATCAACAAACGAATGCTAATCGTCACATAACTGCACCGTGTTCCTTGGCGAAGTAATAAGTAGTTTCTAATACTACCTTTTCCTCTCAAAAACCATGCAGTTTGGGTTGCTGTAAATTACACTTTTTTTTGTAAATGCTGAATACTGTTTATGTTTCCAACACTTTTCAATACAAAGCGACGTCCTTGTGCTCAGCCATCAGTGTTGAAGGTGGAATGTTACAAAGTTATAGATGAGTAAAATTACATAACTTCTCCCACCTGCACAGGATCATACTGTCGGTTCCTCTGTGTTCTAAGTAAAGTTTTGCATTTTTATTCATTTCAGCTGAGCCGTAGAGATTCATTCATTCTGTCTCTCGCTGTCTGTCTGGATGCTGGTGTGTCCCAGCAGGCTTGCCGTAGACTGGCAGAGTGTTGATCTGAGTGTCAGTGGGACTGGGGGTCTCCTTTCCCAGCACTCCTCTCCTCCACCAGCTGACAGACAAGGTCAGGGACTCGTCCCGCCCGTCTTCCTCGGCTCCTGACAGCCTTTCCTCGGGGAGACAAACCTCAGACAACCCTGCGCCGCCCGGCACGCACCACCACCAATTAATATTGCATCACCATTTTCCAGTCTGCTCCCCGAGGACCCTCCTCTCGGGGTGTGATTGGGCGACCTCGGCCTGCTGCTTCCTGACCTCACTCTGCCTCCTTCAATAACAGCCGACAAGTAGATTACAGTCCACGTCGCAGCAATCGGGTTGTTCTGTTGTAATTTATATGTTTTAAATTGAACAAAGCTGAAGTCTGTGTGGCCCAGAGTCGCTACGTCATCACGCTGGATTGGTTTTGTCCTGTTTCAGAGATGAAGGGGACCCAGCTGAGCTCCTTTTGAGAGCAGCTTGACTCTGGGGATGATAAAAGCAAAGTCAGTCGGGCGGTCGGTCCGCAACTTTTGTTCAGACCGAAATATCTCAACAACTATCTGTTCAAACAACATGACGGGTTATTCTGACATTCATGTTTCCCCGTGAATTATACCCTCTGATTTCAGTGATTCCTTGATGCTTTAACACCAACCATGAGCTTCACAACTGTGGTTTGGATTGAAATATTTAAATAAGTGTTGAAAAAGTTGGTGCAAAATTTCACATGAATGTTCCCTTCTTTACATAACGTCCTATTGATGGTGATTCTTTAGCTTTTCATCTTGTGTTAACAAGCATTTGAGGTTATGATTAGACTTCTGCAAAGACAATGCCCTAAATTCTTCCATTTTACAAGAAACAAGGTTCATTTTACTTTTCATACATTTTTCAAGCTGAGGTGTTATTTGTAGAAGCTACACAATCTGGATTTAAGAAATAAACTTCACTTGATTCAAGTAAATGCGTTTTTTTTTGAAAATCACCAATTAGTTCATATTGTCAGGTTTGCGAATGCGTTGCATGAAAATTCAAAAAATAGTTGATTTCAATATTAGACTTGTTGACATGGTGTAGAGTTATTTATAAATGAGGGAGTAAGAATCATGGTCATATTTACAACTAACCAACTGTATGCAGACGGATCTCTGAAAATGCTTCAATCACACTTTTTAATCTTGTTTCAAGGACAAGCTGGTCTTAAATCTACAGTCATGTCACTGTTATACAACCTAAAATGAGTCAAATACATCTTAAATTTTGTACTCAACATGAATGTTTAAACAGCTAATGTCTGCTTTTGAGTTAAAAACAGCTGCTTTTGGACATAGATGGCTGACCCTAAAACACAACAAATGCTGTCAAAACACAACTAAATATTAGGATTTCTAGCTAACTGTGACAAGACATATCTCAAAATGCTTAATCTCTTTTTTAAGTTTATTTTTTACAGTGTATGTTACAATAAATTTACCTTTGGATCTGTACTCTTGAATAATTTCTATTCTGATTTTCAAAAAAACCCCAAAAAAACGCAACCTCAGGATTGATGAAAATTATTCTCAGAAGCAGTCACCATGTCACCTTTTAGAGGGACAATAAAGGTTTTTTCCCCAATATGTTTTTGTCTAAAACCATCCAGAGTTTGTATTGTAAGTAAAGTATAAGCCAGTATCTATCATTTTGTGGCGTGTGATGCCGAGGACAGACCATCACAGGGAGATTATTTTATGGATTTCTTCACTCCGTCGCCGTGTTTTATCACTCTGATTGCGGAGCCACTGTTTCGGCCTTGTAGCTCCATTCTTCAAACTCCGAACTACTTGCAGTGAGAGACAGAACACCTCCTGCGACCTTAGCGGATGACTTATCCTCCCACCTTGGGGACTGAGTAATGTGCTTGTGGCTCTGAGAATAGCTCCATGCCGTCCGTCTGGGTTGGGGTCGGGAGCAGCTCGAACTCGCTGCAGCGTATTTGTCTGAATCACCGGCTCCTTGCTCGTCCGTTTCACTCGTCCTCTCGAGCGTGCATATACACTTACAGCTAGCTGACGTGCACGCACACACACACACACACACACACACACACACACACACACACACACACACACACGTAGCTACATGCTACTGCTCAGTATAGCATGATGGAGGAGCTCGGGGCTACCTGTCACACCTTGGCTCCTGAAGCACTCACCTGGTTTCCCCTCGGCACTGATTCACTCCAACCCTGCAGAGGTGGCACCAACATACATTTTTGCACGCGGATTGTGCTCCGGGACGGTTGTTTCTGGTGCATTTCTGTAAATATATCCTTGATGCAGCTGCAGAAATGGCCGCTTCTGAAATCCCATCACACGAGGAGGGAAGAAAGAGCGTAATTTTCAGCTAAGGAGTTTGTGTGCTGCAGATTTTAGTCAGAAAGCGGACTTCTTCACAGTCTGTGCGTGCGTGCATGCATACGTGTGTGTGTGTGTCTGTGTGTGTGTGTGTGTGTGTGTGTGTGTGTGTGTGTGTGTGTGCGCTCCACAGATTGCTAATCTCTCTGAAGTCCTGTTTGTTCTCCAGGTTTGCCCCCACTACAAACATTTCCCTGATCAAAGCTGTTGAAAAGGCCTGCCACTTCAAACAAAGTACCCACACACACACACACACACACACACACACACACACCTACACACACACACACCTACACACACACACACACACACACACACACCTACACACACACACACACACACACACACACACACACACACACACACACACACACACACACACACACACACACACGCACGCATCCATTCCAACGCAGCTCGACACGTTGTCATGGCAACCACGTTAATCCTAACACCAGCCCGTCGTTCGGTCGTTGTTGCGTCAGAAGTGGGAGGAGGAACGCCGCCGTCGTGAAGCTTAATTACTGTTTCGGTGCTCGTGTAAATTAAAATGCAGAAGTTTGTTTTCATTGTAAAAGAACAGCAGGTCTGGAGGTTAAACTCTAAACTTAGACGTCACTATTCGCTCCAGTTTTTCATTTAAATTCAGAGTCTGTCTCCCTTTACTCTCCAGCTTCCCTACATCACTTTTTTTCTTTTAGCAGTTATACAACAATCCAAAAATTCATCCTTTTTTTTCTCTCTCTCTTCTGTATTCCATAAGTCATTTAATTTCCAGAGATAAGCGGCGATGTTATCTGAGACATTTGATGTGAGCTTTATCAGGGAGTTGTATTAACAGCAGGTGTTACGCTGTGTTTAAATCCTTTCAAGTTAACTCACAGAGAGATTAGGGAGATGGAGAAACTCTTAGTACTTTTTTTTTTTTTTACCTTTTTAAATCACATAAACAAAACCAAAACATGTCAATTTACCCCGTGGGTACAATCAGAGCCTTTATTCTACTATGCAAATACTTCAACTTGAGCTAGAATGCAAAAATAATTTTAAAAAGTCACTGTGCTGATACTAAGTTTGGGAGAGAAAGAGTCTACTGTACAGCGATGGTGTTGTCATTAGCCTGATGCTAATTGTTTATCTATAGTTTGGATTTGTGTGTTAATGGAGGAAGCTGAATGCTGAATTCCATTTGCAATTAAAAGAAAGCCAATGAATAAAGGATTTTTTTAGCCTTATGTGTAATTGTAGGAGTACTGATCGATGCATAATGGAAAGTCTGTCAGCACTCTTCTGTATCGTAACGCGGGTCAATCTGTGGAGCTCGCACTTTTCCAGCTTTGCCAGACTGGAATCAACTCAGTCCAGCTCGGAGAATTCATTTGTTCTGCGTTTTCTGAGCCTGAAAATTGTCTTTGTCCAACTAATGGTGGTGCGAGATCAGCAAAATGTTCAGATACGCTGTTTTCAAATGCAGACAAACTACAATATTTAAAGATTTTCTTGTGGTTCTTGAGTCTAGATGTGAAAATGTTTTGTTATTCCTGCAAAGCCTCATATTTCTGAGGACAGGTCATTGATGTTATTACGGCAGATCGCGTCTATAAAAGAAGTTTCCTTTTAACGGAACCAAGGTTAATTTGTTTGGCAGCTGCAGGAGAGACAGACAGTGGGACAAAATGGATTCTGTTGGAAATAAAAATAAGCTTGTGAGACTTGCAGGAATTATGACGCCAATTCAAGATCACAGCGATCAAGGAGCCGGACTCATCAAACAGCTGTCAAGACGCCAAGTCCCTGAAAAGACGAGTTTTAAAAAAAAAATGTTAAGAGTCAAACAAAATCTTCCCTGCGTCCCCAAATGTGCTGCTTTCAAGAGCCTGACAGGAGAGAAACAGAACGAAGAAATGCCCGTTACAGGAGCTGATATTCAGCTGAAAGCTTTGGAAATCGCTAGAGAGCCGAAAACACAACAAACCCAGTTCAAAGTCTGTGGAAGCGATTGATGCACCGAAAGGGACGGAGCCTCGGTTTGCAGGACTTCTTGCTCCAACACTTCCTCTCAGATTTCAGAGAGAAGCTGCTGATAGAAAGCCGATTCTCTTTGAGATGCTAAAATGGAATTAGACAGACCTGCAGGCGGTAGTTTGTCATGTTTGCTGTATTTATACAAATAACTCGGTTGAAAAGCTGTGATTAGCAAACATCAAGCAGCATTTATACTGACGTTGTTTAATGCAATTTTAATTTAACTCTCAAATGGACACGTTAAAAACAATGTAGGAAAACTGAAAATGTAGCAACAAGAGTGACAGAAAATATATGTAACTGTAAAAACTATATATATATAGATATAGAAACAACAGTCACACCTGAAGTCTTGTCATCATGCTGAAGTTACCAGACAAACACCTACACAGAAATATAAAGATAAAACAGAGCATGTAAATAAAGCAAATTTCAGTATTTACCTGGATATTATACTTTTCTTTTCAAAGATAAACCAAAGAAAGCAGCGAATTTGTGGCCTTTTGCATGTCTGCTGTAATATAGGAAAAGATATAATCTTGAAAACTGATGAGAAACCTTGTTATGCACAAAATCATGCTTCTTCCAACACACTATTCTGCTGTTAGCATGCTAGAATATTTACCCAAGCAGCTAAAAAAAACAACATTGTTGATAAAACATCACTCTATGCAGAAACAAAGGCTTCATCTCTGACATTTTTTGCTATTTTGCACAGTTTTCTAGATAGAAAATTTGCGTAATATCAAGAAAAAAAGCAACGAGAGTTCTTCAGTTTTGCATTCTTTCATCTTCAGAAACTGTCTCTGGTGTGTAAATTGCGGAAGGAACTAAAGTAAAACTGCGGTTAATAAAGGAAGCGGGATCACATTGTTATTCTGTTATTGTTTTTCCGTGTCCCAGTGGCCTGTTGATTCGAGTCGAGCTCTAAGTGGTTGTTAATGGCACGAACATGGCTGTGTTTTTAAAATAGCAGACTGCCCATTAGACTGGTATTAACAAGCTAATGGCCTGTTACTAAACTGCTGAATGACATTGTCGCCGCCGCCAAGCAGAGCTGATGGTCGCATACAGATCCTCCATGCACCGATAAATGCAAGAGGACTGAGGAGGAGAAAAAAAAAGACGACGAGGGACAAGAAAACAGGCAGATTTAGACAGAATTCTGTTAAAATATGTGATTACCAAACATCCAGCAGCATTTATGTGGACATATTTTAATGTATTTATCATTTAATCATCAACTGTACACTGAAAAATAGAAAAAAATGAAGAAAAACTGTGAAACTCTGGCACAAAGGGTGCCATAAACAGTGCATCAAAAAAGGATAAAATTTAACAATATCTGTAAAATAATATTTTTAGCAAATTTAAATACAACAAAGCAGTGTAATGTTACAGCCAAACATGGCAAAGAAACAAATTATAATTTGAACAAACAGGGATCTTGGATGTGGACATCATTTACAGTTTTTGGTAGTGTTTGTTGTTTGTTTGTTTAGAGTCAACATGCCATTAATACTCTTTTTTTAAATGATTTGAAATCATAAAATGATTTTGCTAGATGTAATTTAACAAGCTCTGTAAAATATCCAAAAAAATATTTTAAAAAAATTACCATTTTTCAATCCCAATATATTTTTTAATAAATAAAGTTGCAAATATCTGTAAATTAATTATATTTTTCGTGATTTAAATACTGTAAAAAAAATTGTGTGATGTTATGGTCAAATGTTGTAAAAGAACAAAATTCCATTTCTATAAATATAGATTTTTGCTGTGAACATTTTTTATAGTTTTTTTAAACCATTAATGTGTTTTTCCTGTGATATTTATCATCTGTAATTTAACAAAACAGAGAAAATCTGTAAAATAACAGTTTGACAAGTATGTAGCATTTTTTCCAATCCTTAATATAAATAACCTTTATTTCAAATAAGAAGTTCAGATTTTTTTTAAAAAGCAGCATTTATTTACCTTGAATCTGTGTGATTTTACAGTCATACACTCTAAAAAAACAACATGCTATTTGTAAAAATACATAATTTACAGGTTTTTGTTGTTATTTTTACGGACATGTAAAACGTGTAACTAGTTCTTTTTTAAAAATGATTTTATCAGATGTATGTAATATAACGAAACAGGGAAAACCTATAAAATAACAGTTTAGAACATTATTTACCATTTTTTAGCCCTTAATATACATAATTTTTCTTTTAATTAATGGCAAATATCTGTAAATTAAAAAATTTTTTACAACTTAAAGTACCTATTAAATAAAATTATTAAATAAAATTATAGTAAAACTGCATTATTTTACAGTCATACATTGCAGTTATGGATTTTTGTTTGTTTTACTGGATATTAGATATAATTTAATAATACAACTTAATATACAATTATATGTATATTAAATTTATTTCAAATCAGAAGACATATCTGTAAAATAATGACATTTTTTACAAAATGACAGTAAAAATTTTCAGTACAAATCATATTGTTGTCGTCTTGTGGACATTACTTCCAATCTTACCTGTTTTCAGGGTCTCTTCTAGTAAATCTTTATTCTATGATTTTATTAGATATAATATAACATAGCAGAGAAAATCTTTTTTTTTTTTAAAAAAAAGTTTTAAATATTATTTATTTTTCTCAACCCTTAGTATACAGAATTTTTCTTCCAAGTAATGCTTTTTTTTGTAAATTAATCATATTTTTAGTTGATTTAAAATGCTAATTAAATGCAGTTTAAATTACAATAAAGCAGTGTAATTTTACTGCCATACATTTAGAAGGAACTAATCACTATTTGTAACAATGCAGATTTTTCATGCAGACATTATGTACAGTCTTTTTTTTTTTTTCTTTGTCTTTTGTTTGAGGGGGAAAATGTGCAGGAGAAAGCCAGAGTGAAAGACATAGCTGGAGGTGTGACGCTGGTTATTAAAGCTGGGATGCACTGTGGTTGTTCATCTCAGGCCGCCTGTATTGTTGTGGTTCAGAAATTATTGATGGGCAGGAAGAGCTGCAGAATGAAGAACTGCACGTGGCTTCTGTCTGAACGTCTGACTGCCTGGATGCTCTGCCGCTTAGCTTTCCTTCAGGTGCAGCTTCTGTCCCAATGATTTTAACTACCAGCTCTGATGCAGGTGGAGCTGCTCGTGCTTTTGCTCGTCACCATTTTATCTTCTAGCGTGTTGCATCCTCCACATATACACGCATGTACAGTACACACACGCGTGCACGTGGACACGCTCGTCCACTGTGGAGCAGCGATAGGGCAGCGCAGCAGGAGGTATATCCCAGGGAAATCATTTCTCCCTCGCCTTTTCTTCCTATTTGTAACTTGTCCTTTCAAGCAAGACGGCCCTTAAAGTTCAGTGGCGCATTCTTCAAAAAAGGCTATTACTGGCTGCCTCTGATTCTGTATCACGCAGAGCACAGACCAGCCATCCCTCCTTTTTATGTTCCTCTTCTCCTGTCATCATTTTCTGAAGCCCAGAGAGCAGAAGTCAGGGTTTGAGAAAGGCCTGTGACCAATGCCTTGAAACCCTAAGCAGTCCCTGCCTCTGACTTTGTGCCAGACGTCCGTATCGTATCGCTAAAAGGAGGCCATTGCTTTTGATACTTGACAGAGCTCGCTCTTTGTCTCTGTCTTTAGTGGATCTTCTGTCTCGCCCTCTACGCCGACTGTCTATCACGCTCAACGCTTACTGGGCTTCTTCACAAAGACACTGTGTGACTGTAAAAGATACCGGCCGCTTCTAAAAGCCACCAAGAAGAAAATCTCGATGATGTTGTTTGGCCCCGAAGACGAAAGGGTTCCTGAACACACAGTTTCGTACAGAAGAACATCTTCTGGTCCGTAGCCACATTTTTGACCCCATTTTTTTGGAGAATATTCATCTAAGTTGTCATTCTGTTTTGCAAAACATGTTTGTGGCTCCAATATTTTTGAAATGCTCTCACAGTTGTTCCATCAGAAATAATCAGGACTCTCTCTAAATTCCAATTTTTTCTTAGAAACTATGGATATTTAAAATAGCGTCTGTGAAATTTTAGACTGATATACAAATACTTTCCTGAATCAAATGAAAACAGCTGTTTGAACAACAATATCTCAGGAACTATTAGAGATAAAACTCTGACATTTTCACTGTTATTTCTCATTATGTTATTAATTCAGAATCAGTAACGTATCAAGACTATCAGCCTGATCTAGTCAAACATAATCTGATTTTTTTCCTTGTTTTTTGAAGAGCAATGTATTTCACGTGCTTATTTATCTGTTTATCACTGTTAAACACTTGTTTCAGTTTTTAGTATTGCTCTATATTTTTAGCATTTAGATTTAGACCTGAGTACCTCATTTCTTGCCATGTTGTGTGGATTCGTGTGCTGGAATGACAAGGAAGACTAGACAACATTGAATCCTATATTTGTTTAACATATTTTACTATCAGGTCATTCCTCAAATCATCAAAATTTTGCAATATTTTTTGCTCAGATGATTTGAATGACGTCTTTTATAGCATAAAAAGTGGATATTTGTAAAGACATTTGGGAAATTTTAGCCTAACATATCAAACGCTTGCTGAAATGACCCACTTCCAGAACACTTGATGCTATTTTTGAACAGTATCTCAGGAAGTTTTAAAGGTAAAAACCTGAAGTTTTCACTATTTTTCCTCATCATGTCACTGATTCTGCAGTAATTAGACAAGTAGATCAAGTATTATCTGATTATGTACAAGTTGGAAACTGAAAATAAACCGACACCGGCATGAAAAGTCCTATTTTGGAGCACAAATTAACAAAAAAATTGAGATTACATGAGTCAGCCAGTGGTATTTTCTGAACCATGTGTAGCTGAATGTCACAATAATACAAAACATTCAGAATAGTTTTTTATTTTGGAGAACCATTTTAAAGTCATATTTGCTTCATCAGTTAGGAAGATGTAAAGAAAATGACTTTATTTTCCATTTTTGAGACCAATTATTTCATGTTAAAAATGATTCTCCATGTTTTGTCTTGTGTTATTGTGTCGTGTAGCTACATATGGTTCAGAAAGGTTGACTAGTTGACTTCTGAATTATCAAAGATGGGACTTTTGATGACAGCTTCAGTCTATCTATCTTTTTGTCATATTTAAACTTGATCTACTTGTCCATTTTTGCAGATTCTGAATTGGTGACATGATAAGAAATAGCAGCGAAAATGTCAGGTTTTTATCTTTATTAGTTCCTGAGATATTGTCATTCAAACATAGCTTTAAATTTCAGTGTACAAAGGAGGTCAATGGGTAATTTTAAAGAAATGTTATCTCTGAAAGTATGTGATCTTTCTGAACATCACATTTTATGCTATAAAAGTTTCAAGCAAATCAGAGATGGTTGAGCAGAAAATGGTATTTGAGATGGAATGGGCCTGCAGTAAAATATGTTAAATATCTGTTTAAAAAACAGGGATTGTGTTTGGCAGCAGTGAGCAGCAGCTGAGGTGGTCAGATCAGTGCTTTCTCACCTCGCTGCAGTGATTCAGGAGTGTTCTCCAGGTGAATCAGTGCAGGTGTCATCACTGAGAGTATCAGTGCTACAGAGCGAACGCCTCAACCCTTCTTTAGGAGGTAAAACAGTCGAAACCCTGCTTTGCCATTTAAGCTCCATTTTAAACTTCAATATCACGGCAGAAATTTTAGCAGCGTACGTGTGAAACAGGACGCTCATTTATGACCCGAACAGGATCAGAGCTCACGCTACCGGATGGTCATTGATGTCCAGAGGCCTGAATCTCACCAGCAGCTCTCCATTAAAGCTCTTCAGCTGGAACCCTGATCAGGACAGAACATTTCCCCTCCTTCGTCTGCCTCCGTCACTCCCGTCGTCTGTGACCTCCACTGTCATCACGGCTGCCCTTGAGGAGCAGAAATCTCTCCATTTCACAGGGACCAGCCATAAGGGGGCTTGATTGCGGCAAATTGATCCATAATCACACAGTGCTCAGAGCTTTTTATCCTGCCGCCTCTTCATCTCCACTTAAGAGGGCCGCCGTTGGCGTATTTACATGCTGTCTTCTCAAGGGTTTTCTGCTCCCACCCTGCGCTCTCTCTCCTTTTTCTTCCCTCGCTCCCTTTATTTCTCCGTCTCGCTTCGTCCCTTTTATGACTCTCCCAATTTTCTTTTCTCTTCATCTCTCCGTCTCTACCTTTTGTGTCTGGATGTGATGCCAATCGGAGAGTCTCAACATGGCCATTGTAATCCTGTCGCCAGGCCGACACCGTCTCTGCCTCTCAGCCAAACCTCTGACCACCACAGCTCTGCTTCTGATTGCACTCTTCAGCTACAGACATGATGGCCGAAGAAATGGAGAGAAGTGAAGGAGTGAGTGGAGATGTTTTAGAGCTAGAGGAGACTTCAACCTGCAGATACCTGAAGGTGGTGTCCTCCAACACGTCTGTCTGACATTTGTCTTTCTCTAGCATCCATCTGACAGTTCAGTGATTTGAATCATGAAGAGTTGTTTAGGTTAACACATTTATTAGGTTAACAAGGAATACTAATTCCACTGCTAATGGTTCAAATTACTGTGTGTACACTAAAAAGCATGCATGCTCATTACCATCCCTTTCTACTTTATTCAGTTACAGACAAGTGAGGTATTAAAAATATGAACTTCAGAGAAACACAAAGTAACACAAACTCAAAATCAGTTACTTTGATAAGGAACATAGACCATGAAAACATTAAATTAACTTGTGGATCTAAACTAAAAACAAAGACACAATGAATCCATTTGGTAGTGACCATCACACTAAATCACACTAAACAGTTTTGTTTGAACTGTAAATGTAAGAATTAGTTACATTTCTAAGTCTTCCATTATAACACATTTAATATTTTGAGTTGTGCACAGTGGCTTGGTGGTTAGCTCCGTCGCCTCACAGCTAGAAGATCCCCGGTTCTTGTCCCGGCCTTCCTGGGATCTTTCTGCATGGAGTCTCCATGTTCTCCTGGTCATGTGTGGGTTTCCTCCGGGTTCTCCAGCTTCCTCCCACAGTCCAGAAACATGCTGAGGTGAATTCACCTTGCACTGATTTCCAAAATGTGTATATTGGGCTTGACATCAATCAGTGACACCCTCGATTCAATTAACATTTCAGCCACAAAAGAGTTTCTAATCCACTCTGCTGCACCAGACATTTCTGGGAAATAGTTGCATTTTACTGAGATGAGCTCTGACATCCATCCATCATTCTATTAACTTTACCTGCTGCTTTATCATGTCATCAGATCATGAGAGGCTGGAATCTATCCCAGCTGACTTTGGGCTAGAGGTGGGAAACACCCTGGACAGGTCACCGCCCGTCACAGGACATGAGCCCTGACAAGAACCCCCCAAGTCGGCTTTTGACACGTTTTTCTTGTTCTGAAAGTCATCCAGAGTGATGGCAAAAGCATCTCAGTCACAGTTTTCTGATTCATGCCTCAGTTTGGTGAAGAGTGATGCATTTCAACCCCAATTAAGTCATGTGAAAATGTCAGCTGAATGGGTGTTGATGGCAAGCCATTTTTCATCCGAAGATTTTGCAGTTGTAGCAAAGACTTTTCCAAAAGAAAGATCCTTACTGTACTTTCTATTCGAAAAAGTTCCCGAAAAGCCAGCTGAGAGTTTTTTCCTTTTGGCTATGGTTTAGAATCGTGGATCTCCACCATCTGAGGTCCAAGTGAAGCATTAGTTCTTAAACTTTCTTTCCTGATTAGGGCTTTTTTCTTTTTGATTCTTCTCTGCTGGTCATTTTCAAGAGTCAGCATCTTGAGATTTTGCTCTCACAGAGCTTCTAAATGGCTTCATATCTCTGCAGCCCAGCTACACTCCCACACCGCTGAAGTAACTTGCACAATCAGGAGTTGGGGTGTGAGCCAGAAAAGGATTTCCCAGTACACGGCACGTCAAATGTAGCATGCCAGAAATACCCGGATGTCCTGCTACATCCGGTCAGATTTAGAAATTTACAAGCCAGCATGCCATTCTGGTTATTCTGGCCCACAATTCTCTGCAGTTACATCCCATATTTTACAGTATCACATGAGTGTGTGAACAAGCTTGAGCCACAAGGGTGCATTGATTTGTAATTTTGCACTGCAGACGTGGATGGTCAACGTTTAAGGCACATTATTATGAGAAAGTAGTCCGTCCCACTTGTATGCATACTGCGTGAAACAGTACTTTGTTAGATACAGCTGCATTAAGGACTTAAAGTAAAAAGATGTGATTTAGAGGCTCCAGTCTCCACAAAATTACAATCAAATACAACAACTCTGTTCTCCGATGTAATTTTGTTTTGAAATAAACATCATTTGTTGTGGGAAAGGCAGCCAGTTCAAAAAAATGACCAAGTCTTTGGTATTATGTAGGAACAAGGCAGGACTTTCACCCAGAAGAACACGGTTTGCATCCAACAGTCCATCTGTCTCTGGTTTACGCTTTTTGAGTTTTCACTTGTTTACCGGTTCGGTTTGGGAAAATGCCACGTTTTGTTTCATACCTTTTACATGTTACAAGCAACTCTTTCATGCAGATGATCAAAACAGGATCAATAAGTTGTTTAGGATGTCTTGCTTGGTGATTGGTTTTACCCCACAGTTCCTGTAGAAAACAGAAATGGAGCTAAACTCAAAACGGTTTTATATTTCAAGGTCCATCTATTATACAGTGTTTTCAACAAACCCTCATTCAGTGAGCCACTAGTGATGCCTGGACTGGACAACTCAGAAGATCTTTTGTCTCCAATTTTTGTGCTTTCAGATCTGGTATTGATCCGTCACACCCTTTAGCTATTAATCGAGTCTGAAATGGCTTTTTATGGCTTTTTTATTTGGTTCTTTTGCAGGGAGCGTCTGCACTGTTTGTTCATAGGAGTTGAATCGGTGGCAAATGAGTTTCGCCACTGGAGGTTAATATACGTTTCTAATCTAATATTAGCTTATTCCTGAGACTCTCCTGCAACACAGCAGGAGGTTACTGAGCAGTTAAAGAAATTATGGTATGGATGAGTGTAATTGAGAAGGAAATTTAAAGTTTCATGTGTTGTTCTGCTGCTTCTCTTTGTTCTCACCTCACCTCTGTATTTTTATTCTATCTGCGTCAATATCCTCTCCTCTTACACTTTTTGTCAATTCAGGGAAAACACCAGAGAACCATTTTACGACAATTAGTAATGTTTATGCTGGGTTTTTTTTGCTGTTCTACTGCATCGCTCCTTCTCCCCAGCCTGCTCTGTGAGAGTTTCGCTGTGTAATGTGTGCTGTGTGAAGTGACAGGGATGCTTTATGAATGTGTGAGGAGGCCTTGGCAGTGCCCCTGCCTCCCCACAATAAGATGAGCTGAATAAATCTGAGACACGCCACAGGCTGTCCAGCTCCTGCAAACACACACACATACATGCGTTGACGGAAAAAAAAAAAAGTAAGTCGGGGACCTGGTCAGTTCCTGCGGAAGAAAACAGCATCATAAAACTCTTATCACTTTAGAGCCCTCCGCACTTCAGCACATATCGCCATCCCTCTTTTTCTTCCTCCTTCTTCTTGCTCCGGCTCTGTTTGTCCTTGAGGAGGCGGCGGGGCGGCGTCTGGAGTGAGGGGGGTGTGAAGAGGTGCTTTGATGCTTGTTGGGGCTCACTCAGCTGGGCCGTACACAGCGCTGCATCTCGTCCCAAGGCTCTATATAAATTTAACGCCAGTGACAATTTACAGCTCGCGCCCATCCTCGATATGACGCACTGAGCAGAGCGTCAAGCGTGTCTTGTTGCCTTCTTACCAAAGTGAGGCTAATTTATTACAGTGTAAAATCCACAGAGCAGAGAGTTTTGAGGGGTGGGGGGAGGAGGTGGAGATATAAGGAGGCCCTGGTTTGAGACTTCTGGTATAATGTGGTATAAAGCTGTGGCTAGTCTGACATTGTTCTGTTTTTTTGTATTTTATCACTGTGTATGGAGCAGGACTGCAGTATATACTGGAGCACATTTCCCCTCCCCACAGTGTGCCAAAGAGTTTAGATCTGCCATATTTCATCTGGTTTAATATAAAACTCAAGGTTAGGGATGTCTATATGAGTTTTTTTTTTACCCTAATCCAATCCGAATCCCAATCTGATACCATTTTCATAGATAACAAACACTTCAAGTACATTAAAGTTATTAAAATCAATCCAGTATATATGCTTGACAACTGAATGCATTAAGAGAAGTATTGCATTTCTGCATCCAAGCTGTAAGCTTTAATGTGCGTAGATGGTAATAAGCCTCATTTTAAAGCTCTCTAATGGCACAGTCTGAAATGTAGTGTGGAGAGGGTACTGGCAACAATCTTTCTTCTCTGTATGTATCTCAGTAAATGTATTGTAGATTAGCTGTAGTACCTGTTTGTTACTACTGTAGCGACCTGGGGAGGCGTCACTCAGACTTCTGTCAGTTCCGTGTTTGTGAGCAGACAGCATTGTAGGAGGTTAGCTAGCAACAGGCCACCATGACAAAGACTCGTGACACTTAATGACCTCCGACTAGAACTTATGCTGTTTAAGACAAGCCAGGATTGACTAGGACAGTGTTCTTATATTCCAGTGACATATGAAAAGGCCAAATTCTTTTTTTTTTTTGTCCGTATGTGCAGGCAGATAACTGGATAATGTTTTGCACAGGGTTCTATTCATTCTGCATCACATTACACTTTATAACAAACACAGAAAAGCAGATGGGACTTTTTTTTTTTTACAGAATATAGCAGCTACTTGTGTCAGTGATTGTTTCTGAGGTGTATTGAGCAGACATTAGCACAGGATTTCTGGAGAATTTAGAGCTTCCAAATATGTTTGGGCACCATTGACTGAAAGCAAATCAAAGCACATCCAAAGTCCTGCTGCGACTACTTCAATTACAACTCTTTAATTCTAAATTATAAAGGTGTTGTGGCTGAGAATATTTGTTTAAAGCATGATTTGTTTTCCTGGCTCAGTTGATATGCTTTTAGTGTCAACTGTCTTGTTTGAGTTGTGCTTAACGGAGCCATATTTGTGTCCCATATTGCATCTCAATCGACTGAAACGGCAATATCAGCACAGAATGTCCACAGTGCTCAATTTGTGTTACTAATGAATCGATTGTTGGTTAATAATGCTGCTTATATTTGATTGAGACAAGTGTTTAAGATCTACATCACTAGCATTCTGCCACAAATTGTTCTCTGGATATAAATAAAGTACCAGTGCTCAATAAAGCTGATAGTGACCTGTTAAAAAAAAGACTTGATCCAGACGTCCCTACTCAGGATGCTCTTTAGCGTCCAGTAGCATAACTGTGGTCATGCAGTTTATTTTGGATATGAAACTCTAACCCTGTCTTCTCGAATCACATTTATTTTTAAAGTCGGTAAATGTATTTAAATATATGCCATGTCTTCAAGAAGGTCTTGACAGGGCTCCCCTCGTCCCTGCTGAGGAAGAATGATGAGGAAGATCTCGGTTAATTATATCATGTCAACTTATAAGATTTAACCCAAAGTTCCAGAGACTGCTGTCACAGAAAGAGCTGACCGGCACAATCAGGCCTGACCTTCAGAATCCATCAGATTTATGTTGTTTTTCACCCACACTTTCCCTCTCTCCGGTAATTTACATATTTATCAGAGCCGATCGTGGTTTGACATCCTTTAATTTTTTATTTCCTCTTGGCGAGCTGCGAGAGAATGAGCAGTAATGTGCCATACAGTGCAGCGCGTGACTTTGGCAGGTGAGAAATGTGCTGAGGGAGCACTTTGATTTGGAAGTGTGGGCATAAATTTTGCTTCTGCCACTTTCACTCACTCATTGTCCCCCGCCTCCCCCTCTGCTCAGCCTGCACCATCTTACTCTAGCAGCACCTCCGTCCTGTACGTTCTCTCTCTCTCTTTTCTCTCCTTTCATTTCTTTTTTTTGAAGCCGTCTTTTCTCAAATCTTATATTTTTTTGCGGCCGTGTTCTGAGCTGCTGCGACAGGCCCGTGGAGGGCCGCGATGATGTGAAGTTAAAGAGGTTCATAATTGAGAGACATGGCCTCTGAGGAGGAGCTGCTGTTCCCACACCAGAATTTAAACCAGAAAACTGCTGGGACGCCTCACATATGTAAACTGTAGATAGAACAATACCAAAGGGAAATTAAACTTCACACTAAGGTAGACTAAAATAACATAAAAATTAAACATACAATTGCATATGATAAATAAATAGGTTACATATATTATAACAGAGAGTACTATAAATACAGCAGAATATTTGTCATTGCACAAGTTCTAAGACAACAAAATGCAGTTTGGCATCTAACCAGAAGTGCAACAAAAGCAGGAAAAGTGCAGTGCAATGTAAAGTGTCTAAGTAGAATAACATTAAGGAGTGAATGTGTGAAGATATACACAGTATGAGCAGTATTAACAGTATAAAACGTGCATGTATGTATGCAAAATATATGGTTATGTATGTGGTATACGTCATGATAGAGTATTAACAGAAAGAATGGCATAAAAAGAGGGGTGTGAAATAGAATCATCTGTACATATTGGAATTAAACAACTGTATAGTCATAGGAATGAAATTAGATTTCAAAGATGCCCATTTCACAAAGTTAAACAGAATGTGTTAGTGTTGGAAATTTGATTACTTGTGATATTTTATAACAAAAAAAAAACTAAAATAACTGAAATTTCTGCAGCATTCTGCCAGTTCTGCCTGGATTCTGCCATATCACCATACTCCCATATTTATTTTTGGTTTAAGAGCAGCACTTCTTAAGCTGCAGAAGCTCTTGACCAGACTGCGTGATTCTTTCTTTCATAATTACAGAGCAGAAGACACTCGAGTCGTCTTTTTTCAGCACATGTACACAGCTTCTTCAGAGCAGCGAGATAAAAATGGTTTATATTGTGCTCACATTTGTGGCCATGACCTTGAAATCGTATTTTTTTAAACAGCATACATGAGGATTAATATGTTTAGTTAATTAATCAGTTATTCAACTGACAGATTGTTGTTGTTTTTTTCATGTGTGCATCATTAGTTAATCATTACAGGAATTTATCACTCCAAATGCCAAACATTTGACGGATTCCAGCTTTGGATTTACTTCAGTTTTGTATCATTGTACACTAAACATGTTTGTGTTGCACTATTTCCTATGCAAACTGAAATTGGCTTCTGTTATAGATGAAATGGCAGTGATGTAGGTGTGACATTCAGCTCTGTACTCTTCAGAGAAGCATTTTATTGTTGAAGCACTGCTGTTTTTCTGAAAGCTGTCAGCAAACACAGACCAAAACGATCCAACTCTCCTCTTTTTTTCCAAGAAAGAGGGTTAGATCATTTAGAAAGCTACCTTTCAGTCTGATCCTTTGCCTTCTCTTTATCCTTTACTTCTGTCTGGTGCTCTTTTTGTGTCAGTCTCTCTCCCAGCGGCCCCCCTGGCTGCTGATCTCTACTGACACCTAGAGGTCAGGAGACGCTGCTGCATCGCTGCACTCCTGAGACCAGAGCTTGACCTTAACCTCCGTGTTACGTGTGATCCACACCTGAGACCAAATTAGATTTTCCTTTACATACAGCTAAGCTGTGGTGCTTGTTTCCTGCAGGTTCCCTGTGGGTGTTGGAGTGCCTATGGAATAGTGGGACTTAATTTTGTGCTACAATGCTTGGCTGCGCACAGCCAGATACAGAGGAAGGCAGAGATACAGACACATAAACACAACAACTACTTGGGGAGCGTTTGTGGAAGCCCTGAGGAGACGCAGTCATACACACACACACACACACACACATGCATGTTCGTATAGCTATCTCTGTGAAGACATTTATTGATGGTATGCATCCTTAGCCCCTTATCCTAACAGCCAATGCTTCCCCTTAACCTAATACTAACCTTCACCCTCTGACAGCCTTCTGAAGGGTGACGACCACCCAGATGATCCTCAGTCTCCCTAAATGTCCTCACACTGATGGTCTAACACTCAAAGTGGTCCTCACTAAGATAGCTGTGTATGCACCCACACAGACACACAGCACAGGGAGCGATGTGGGATAAACAGTGCATCCATTGTAAGCTCCAGGAGTCTGCTGGAAGAGATTGTTTTGATGAAGCAGCAAGGGCACACTAGCACTGAGACTAAATGTAGCATGGCCATGATGGTTGAATTCCCAGACAGTCGGGACCTTGGCAGCTGCCTCTGGTTTGGCTCCCAACTTTCTGGGTTCTTGGTTTTACTGTAGAGAGGATGTCTGTGTGCACGTCTGCCTGTGACTGCAGCTTTCACTGCAAACCGTGTGCTGCGTCTGAGTGTGTCCTGGTGTTCTGGTATCAGGAGTCCGTGCGGTGGCCCGGGGTCGAGGCCAAAGTAGAATTTCTAAGTGATGGAATTTCACAGCCACCGAGCAGCCAGCGGCCGGCCGAACCGCAAGCGCTCACATTTACAACAAACGGCCTGCCCCGCTCCACGGAGACTCCTGAATGGCAAAGCCATTTGTCTCTGTGAAGGGCAGAGGGAGGAAAAAGCGAAATAAAATCAGAGGCAGAGTACTTAAATGGAACAATGCTTTTTTTTGTTTACGACCCCTAACTACTCAGACAGACACACGTTCACACACACACACACACACACACACACACACACACACACACACACACACACACACACACACACACACACACACACACGCACACACACACACACACACACACACATCACTCTGAGGTTAAATTGGAATTAAGGGGAAGGAAAGGTACATAGCCTGTTGCTAATTAGCATTTTCTCTGCTCAGCAGAAGAGGGTGGAGGAATCAATAAGATATTAAGTTTGTGTATAGCAATGAGGCACACAATCACTTTCATCCATTAGCAACAGCAGATTAGAAGAGAAACACCGGCCAAGAAAACAGCTCAACTTTGACCTCTGTGGTTTGAAACTGGGCTGGGAACGGATGCTGCTTGTGTTTCTGTTATTCCTTCAGTTCAGGTTGAATGTGAGCGAGGAGGATCCTCAAAATATCAACAGAAATATCAGAGATTAATGTTTCCTTCTACAGGTAAAGGTTCATTTGACTTTTAAGAGTGAAGCGTTTTCTTTCTTTTTGATCCTGCCTTCAAATACACCATCTCTGGAATTTACACTCTAACATTTCACAGCAGGCGTCCGATAAAAACTCAGATCACTTGAGATGATTTTGATGTAAGACTTATGTAGAAGTTGTAGTTATCTGAACCACTGGCATGCAGAAAAAAAAAGTCTAAAGTTCTGAATTGTTTTCAGGGGAGAATCTGAAACCTCTGTTTTACAAAATCTTCCATTTCAACACTGAAAGTTTTATTAACCCTCATGTATGCGAAAACACACCAGTATAAAGACTGGAAATGCTCGGAGAATGTCCAACACCGTCTCCAAAGCAGACGAGGAGAGAAGTGTGGAGGCAGACCAGAAGACGTAGCTCAAAGAAGACCTTTATCAGGTCACACCTGTTGCAGCTGGTCCTGACCCCGTAGATGTATAATTCACCTGGTCTCCTGAATATTCTGTGCTGTGTGTCGGTTTGATGTTTGATTCATGTGTGTCTGGCTGAGGATGGACGGACGGGTCAGCTTGTGTTCTGACTCGGCAGCTCACACCGACTATAACAGGCTGCATGGATATCTGACTTGGAAACCACCTTAAAATCACAATATTTCACTATAACGCTCTTTCGATTTGCTCCCTATAGATCTTTGTGCATAAACAACACCACCATTTCCCCCTTCCACATCCTGTTCTCCCCTTTCCTTACACCTCTCTCCCCCTCCTCCTTCTACAGACCACCAGAGTCCAGAGAGGGAGAAGAAGCTGGTCTTCCTCACAGCTCGTGTTCATCCTGGAGAGTCTCCTGCTTCTTTTGTTTGTCAAGGTAAAGTTTTAAAGTCAGTGCCCTGTTTCATGGGATGTAGCTCTGCTTGGCTGCATGTTGCTTGGTCATGCACACTAATACTATATCATGAATCATATTTAAAGTGTAGATAGACATGTCAGGATATTATACAATACATTTCCTCTTTCCTTTTACACTTACTTTAAGGACATTCAAATGGCGCTTGACTGATTCTGGATTTTTAAGGACTCGCTCGATAATGTTCATGTATGTGTTAGAGTTGCATTGAAAGTGTAAAATAATGGATTCATTCTGTATAACTTTCCAGCAATGTATGAACACACTGCCCTTTGCTCAGCTGTGATATTGACTCTGCTACATGTGCTGCAGACAGCGCTGAGAGGATTGTAAACGCAGCAGTTGGGGATGCTCTGCTGGACAAACTGCTCATTGCCAACATCTCTAAACTGTCACCAGCATCTTTTTGTATATTTTGGAAAAGAAGGTTTATTTCTTGACAAATGTTTACGAACATATATGCAGTTACCAATATACAGCCTCTATAAAAATGATTTACCCCCTTCAAAGTTTCCCCCTTTAATTGCTTTTCAACATTCAATAATGGCCAGTTTGATTTGTTTTTTTGATGAGAATTTATGTAAAAAGACTCTTTCGTGTCAATGTGAAAACAGATTTTGGAGATTTTACTTTTTTACTGAATTATTTGTAGAAATTTGCTTTCACTTTGACATGAAAGAGCCATCTTTGTTAAAAAAAAGACTTTTTCACATCAAAGTGAAAACAAATTTGACAGATTTTACTCATTCTGCATTTTATGTTTTTAACTAATCGACATGACTTTGTAGAAATCTGTTTTCACTTTGACATGAAAGAGTCTTGTCTTTGTATTATTATCAAAACAGCCTGATTATAGTGACCATGATTCAATGTGAAAAGCAATCAGAGGGGAGAAAACTTCCAATAAGGATGAATGCTTTTTAAAGGCACGGTATCTGTGATGATATTGTCCATCCAGGCTCTAATGTTAAACACTAAAATGATATTTTATTGATAACCTATTATTACCTTTATAGACTGAATGACAGTTTGCATAGATTAATAGAAGTGATATTATTTTTTCTAAAGAATGACAAGTTTCTGCCACTTACCTAGTATGTATGCTGCAAAATAAAAGTGACATTTTTTTGTTTGTTTACATAAGTTTACAATACAAAATCTGTGTCTACAATCTTGTCATTGTCTTAGTCTTTCAAAAAAAAGAATTTCCCAAACCTTTTGATTTCTAATAAATATTACATAATGACAGAGTGGAAACTAAGAAAACTTTTTATTTGACTCGTAACTGACTAAATGTGTTAATCAGAAGCAGCTGATGATATAACAGCACATCATAACTTCCCTGTGAATCCCAGGACAGCGACCCTGCACCTGAACCTGCTGCAGAGCTACAAGAATAGACACAAGAACCTGACTTTCTACATAATATCTGAGGAAATACAATCTGGAAATACAATTGGGTTGCAGTGGCTTCGCTCCTGAGCTCCGGTAACTCAAAACTAATAAAGCATCTTGAAAAACCGGGAACCTTTTGGGAAATTGTCTCCTTGTGCAGTCCAACAACCTGAAAGACAATTTTAGCAGGATTTAATGCACCGATCCTGCCTCTTAGACCAAGGTTATCTATCTATCTATCTATCTATCTATCTATCTATCTATCTATCTATCTATCTATCTATCTATCTATCTATCTATCTATCTATCTGTCTGTCTGTCTGTCTGTCTGTCTGTCTGTCTGTCTGTCTGTCTGTCTATCTATCTGTCTATCTGTCTATCTGTCTATCTGTCTGTCTGTCTGTCTGTCTGTAGTCTATCTATCTATCTATCTATCTATCTATCTATCTATCTATCTATCTATCTATCTATCTATCTATCTATCTATCTATCTATCTGTCTGTCTGTCTGTCTGTCTGTCTGTCTGTCTGTCTGTCTGTCTGTCTGTCTGTCTGTCTATCTGTCTGTCTGTCTGTCTGTCTGTCTGTCTGTCTGTCTGTCTGTGTCTCTTTTGGACCTTGTGTGCACATCATCATGAATCAGATGAGTTGGCTTTTAGCCCACCGTGTGCTTTCTGTTTTTCCAGCGCCGTCAGCTCCATTCCATTTGTATCGATTTAGGCTTGACGTCTCCTATTCCTCCCTCGATTCTGACGATGCCCCCTCGCTGTCCTTCCTTCTCCTTTTGTTTCTCAAAACTCAATTAACTGCCAGTCTGCCTTTGGTTTTCTTTTCAAGTCCATTTCACTCTCTCTCTCTGTGTGTGTGTGTCTGTGTGTGTGTGTGTGTGTGTAGGTGTGATTGACTTCCTGGTGAGCCAGCATCCCGTCGCTCAGATCCTCAGAGATCATGTGATCTTCAAAATCGTCCCCATGCTGAACCCCGATGGCGTCTACTTGGGCAACTACAGGTACAAACACACCCGCCTACACGTGTTTTAATTCTTAATTCGAATGCATCACTACATTAAATAGAACTCGCACATTACATGGATTTGCATTGTGCTACATGGGATTATATCCTCTTAGCTCCACCTTTAGGGAGCTTAATTAATTCATATAGCTCACAGCAGTGCATTTGTTGGAAGATAGTATTTGGCTGCAGGGCTGTTCTCGCTGCCAGTGTCTCCGTCCATCCTCTCCGTCTTTAACACTGTTGCTGGAGCTCTGTGGGCATCCTCCTCTCCTCTATTTTCCTCTCTTCTCTTTCCCTTCTTCATAATTGCCTTTTACTTAATAGGCTCATCCCTCTGAATACTAATGCTTACTGAGATAAGCATCAGCAGCAGCTCCCACTGTGTTGGGGAATGCCATCTAGTGGTGCCGTCGTGCCACTGCATTAAAAAACAAACATTTGCGGGGACTCTCAGCAGCAGTCTGAGTGATATTATTGAATGTGAATGGTGGCTGCTTAAAGACTATTTTCATTAGCTCGCTTTCACATCGAGTGGCGATAAGCAGAATATTGACAGAAGGTGAATATTGATGGTCTTCACCTCACCAGTCACACAGTTATGGACGTCCACGAGCGTTCTGTCCCAATCTGTCTTACATGCACGCACATAGAAACACATGTAGAAAGGCCTTCT
Organism: Amphiprion clarkii; assembly: GCA_027123335.1. Taxonomy (NCBI): domain Eukaryota; kingdom Metazoa; phylum Chordata; class Actinopteri; family Pomacentridae; genus Amphiprion; species Amphiprion clarkii. Next base: position 793,544 of record CM049569.1, read on the forward strand.
CAGCAGGATACAGTGGAGAGCACACTGGAATGGAAACATGCAGAGCAATCAATGGCAGTTAACCTGGGATGAGTATTGTGTTCATGGCTGGCTGCTCCGCTCAGCAGCTCTGCAGTATCAGTAACTCCTGTGTCATTACCGGCGGCTTCAGGAAATGTCAAAGATGCACATGACAACAAACAGGGCAGATCAGGGGCCATCTTTACATGTAAACATCCCATTATGGCAATTGGAGGCTGCAGGTAGCACCTATAAGGTAGAATAACTCACAGGAATGATGGTTGGAGCTCCTGCAGCATCACAACAGCATCCACAGTCCAGCTGCACCATCTGTACATGTGTCTGATCCAGCATTTACAAGCTTTTTCTAATTCAGCCTCCAAACAAATGCAAAAAACTAAACTTTATTAGGTGTATCTACCATGTATATCCTGTCTATACAAGGTAACCTGTGGAGTTTTTAGTTAAAGTGACGTCATCAGAAATTCATTGTGTGCATCCTTTATGCTTCCCAAATGGATTTTCTTCCTCATAAACGCCTGCAAAGCTGATTTTTTTTTTTTTTTTGAAAAATTTGCAACCACACAATGTTTGTGTCCTGAATCACTCTTTATTTACTCTATTTACCTTCAGGCATTTTATTTGACTGTCTGAATTGTTCATGTTTGATTTATGCTGTATATACATTGTGCCTTTGGTAATTTGTCCTCCAAAGGTACTCTATTCTCTGCAGTTCTACGATTACACAATGCAAGGTGCTGCATTTATATCAGCAAAACTGCACCCTTGTTCACCTCTACTCCTTCACCAATGATGCAGAATGACAGTAATTAGTCAATTTGAAATCACTTACACAATAAACTACCAGGGACCTGTACTATAAGGATACCTCAACATACTCAGGATATCTTTTCATTATCTGGCTTTATTAAACATAATAATTGCAAGCATGTCAACTTGTTGGGTCAATCCAGTGTTTCTGAATCCAGCTTTTCACACAAGGGTCTCAAACGTGGACAGGTCACCTGGAAGAAGCTACAAGAAGAACTCTAATTCCAAAACAATGTGAGGAGTTTACAATAAAATACAGGCTGGAAGCTGCTACAGCCAAAGTCCAGAGGAAACGCTGCAAAAAACTGCAGACTAATTATTAGGCTGATCAGTATCACTGCCCTTTGGGGTATAAGTTGCTTAGATGTAGGTTTCATGTTTGAAATTCAAGCTTCAGCTTAATTGTGCATCACAAGATTGTGTAACAAAACAACAAATGTAGTTCCATTAAACTGCATCCAAAAATTCAACAGATAATCAAGTATTAAAGCCATCATTCAGTCATTCTTATGGCAGTTTTAGCCTCTGTCTTAGTAAAACAAACAACAGCAACAGATACATAAACATAATTCAAATTGATAAGTAAACTGACTGTAAATCTAATCAGGTCAACAGGTAGGTTATATGGCTTTTAGAGTTTTAATCAGTTACTGTTTTAGGATTAAATCGCTCTACAGAGGCATTTAGAACAGCAAAATGCCTTTGAAATAACTTGCAGCTCAAAAAAAGTCTTGAAAACTGAGCTTCACATACTTTCTAGGGAGGGTGATGCCTTTTCCAAGAGAACTGGTTGGTCAGTCGATGTGTTTTTATACACACTGATTGGTTATCTTGAACATAACCTGCTCCAGAGCACCTTTGGCTTTCAGTCACCACGATAAGACGAGAACCACCACCGAAGGACTGAAACCCCAGAATCAACCCTGGAGTTACCTCACTAACCTCAAGTCCTGCTTCGTAATATAAGCCTCAGGTGGCGAAAATGAGGAAGTGACTTCAGAAAGAGGGATATTTACATGGTAGCGCTATCATCTGTTGATCAGAGGAAATGTGGGACTATTAACCAGAAGTGAATAGATGCACAAGACACAAACAATACAGCAATGATCTCCTGAAAACATAATCCAAACTGTACACTTTTTCTTTTTACTTTCAGTCTGTACTACAGCTGCCCTCACAAAGTACATAACGTTTAATTCAGTATGCCCACAACTGGTAGATAATAATAATACCATAATACAATAATGCTCCTTAAACTGTAGCTGTTGTTTAGTGCACCAGAAATCACTGCATGGCAAACAAAAGAGAAGTTAGAAAGAAGAAGTCTGATCCAGACGAGGCATTCTCAGTCAATCGTGTCATGATAATCCTAGAGGCTTCGGTAAAAAGCAGCTGGACTTCTCCTCTCAGTTCCTGAAAACGCTTCACGTCACATCTAAGCCGTTTCTTCAGTTGTAAGAACTTCAACAAACCAGACAAAACTAGTGGACACGTACCATCAACACTGCAGTTTCTTGCAGTATGCACACAATTGGTAAATACTATTTTGTCATAATATTGCTCCTTAAACTGTGACTGTTGCAGTTTGTTGTGTGAAATAGGCTGTTTTCTGTCTTGTGTTTATGTTTAAGTGTGATATCGGGACATAACTGTGCAGTGGATTGTGGGTCAGAATGTCCAGGAAAGCATGCTGGTTTGCAAACTGCACAATCTGACCGGATGTAGTAGGACATCCTGGTAATTTCTATACTATCTACTGGGACGTATTAAGTGTTTTTCTTGAGTACTATATCGTGTAGAAGTATGGATATTGGAACAGGCATACCTTCCAACATGAGCTGCACAGTGGTGGTTAGCACTGTTGTCTTGCAGCTAGAAAATCCCCAGTTCATGTCCGGCCTTCCTGGGATCTTTCTGCATGGAGTCTCCATGTTCTCCTGGACATGTGTGGCTTTTCTCCAGCTTCCTCTCAGTCCACAAACATGATGAGGTTAACTGGTGATTCTAAATTGTCTGTAGGTGTGAATGTGAGTATGATTGTTTGTCTCTATGTCTAGCCCTGTGACAGACTGTTACCTGTCCAGGTGAACCTGTGATAGACTGTTACCTGTCCAGGTGTCCTCTACCTTCACCCTCAGTCAGCTGGGATAGACTCCAGCCCCCCATGACCCTGATGAGGATTAAGTGGAGTATAGATGATGGATGGATGGATGGATGGATGGATGCCTTCAGACATGCTCTATAGCACTACTAGTGACCAGTAACTCCACAGAGGAGTTTAACTCTGCTGTTGTGTTGTCTTCATTTACAGGCACCAAAAAATATAGTTTACTTGTCTGAAAAAAATCCAGAAATTCATCAAAAAAAATTCCCCAAATCTCTGAAAATTTGTGAAACCTTCAAAGTTTCCCTTCAAAGTTTTATTTTTAAAAAAGTCCCCCAAATTTGGCAAGAAAATTCTTGTAAATATTTTCAAAAAATTAGTAAAAATCTTCCAAAAAATCATAAAAATATCTGAAGTGATTCCATATATATCAGTAAAACTTCTAATATTTTCTTTCAGAACATTCACATAAAAATCAACCAAAATCCAGCGAATTTCGATTTTTTTTGTGAATGTTCTTAAGAGACATTTTTAACATTTCTTTTTTCCAACAGAAAATGTTCAAAGATTTCCCAAAAATGTTGAAAATGTGGACATCAGAAGTTTCACTGTGAAAATATTTTTCTCCACATTTTCAAACTTTTAAAACGGATCAATTTGACCTGCAGGACGGTTAAAGAAGAAAAGGGTTAAATTATTTGGGTTAATACAGTAAACTGAACTACAAACTTGTGCGTGTGTGTGTGTGTGTGTGTGTGTGTGTGTGTGTGTGTGTGTGTGTGTGTGTGTGTGTGTGTGTGTGTGTGTGTGTGTGTGTGTGTGTGTGTGTGTGTGTGTGTGTGTGTGTGTGTGTGTGTGTGTGTGTGTGTGTGTGTGTGTGTGTGTGTGTACAGGTGTTCTCTGATGGGCTTCGACCTGAATCGCCACTGGCAGGATCCCTCTCCATGGGCCCACCCCACGCTGCACGCTGTTAAACAGCTCATAGTGCAGATGAACCAAGACCCGGTGAGCATCTCACACACACACACACACACACACACACACACACACACACACACATGCACATGCTGAGCATTCCTCCACCTGGCTGGTGTCTGCTGGTCCTGAGCAGTTTTCTTTCTCCCTGCTTGCTTCAGCATGTTCCTCCAGCCTGTGTTTAGGTTGCGTTGCACTGGGGAGCACCGAGAGTCCAGTCAGCTCCTCCAGAATGTCAGCTCGGCTCTCCTGGCCATTCAGAACACAATACTGAAGCAAGACTGTGCTTTCAGTCTTTAACTTTTCTTCCCGTCTCTAGTTTTAGACTTTGAGGAGCGCCACAGAGGCAGGCCGGGGATTTCTCCTCTTTGTTCCTGATGTTAATTATAAGCAGAGCGGCAGGTTGGTGGGATTACTGAAGGTCAGCGGGTGTCCTGGGAATACTCTGCCCTTTTGTACACTCCTCTAATCCTGATAAGAGACGGAGCAGGCCGGGGCGGGATGCAGGGCAGGCCAGAGATGGGGTGAGGCACGGGGCTGGCATCGGGCAGATTAACCTTTTCCCCCGACGCTGAAACGCTGATCGATAGACTGTCATGGCAGCGTGATCCACTCAGGCCTGTCGTTCAAACACAGCAACACACATAAACACAGCTACACTGTAAAAATAACAATTAAAAATGGACTGTTAAATTATGGATAATAGTTAGGAAAACCACAGAAACAAAGTCATACTTTACATATTAACTGCAAAAATAATGTACCAGGTATCGACACAATCGAGGCAGAAAGTAGCTGAGTAGTGGCCGGACAAACTTTACACTGGCTAAGAACACATTTTAATTTTTAAATTTTTATTTTAGCCGTAAGCTTGCAAACATCTGTAATGTTTTAAATGGTATTTTGTTCTTTAACAATGTGTGTTTTAAAAACTGTTATTTCACAGATTTTCCCAGTTTTGTTATGTTCAAGATTCTATCTAGTAAGATCATAGAAAACAACTATCAATTTAAATCTTAACTTTAAAAATAATGTCTCCTTAAAAGAAATTTAAAATAGAAATGCTAAATTGTTCTTTTACAAGATTTGACTATAAAATTACATGATTTTTCACACTGTAAATTCGCAAAAAATACTTATTTTGCTGATATAAACTATTGAGTTTTTAGCTGTTTTATAGATTTCCCCTGTTTTATTATATTAAAAATACTAACTTGTAAGATCACAGAAAACAAGTATTATTTTAAATATTTATTGCCAAATAATGTCTGCTTAAAAAAACAAAAAAATTGTTTAAAAAAGGTGTTCTTTTACAAGGTTCAACTGTGTGATTCCACTATTTTCAAACAGTATTTAAATTAGCAAAAAATACTAATTTTACTGATATTTGCTGTTATTTGCTAGAAAAAATATATGTTTTTAAAAACAATTATTTTCCAGATTTCCCCAGCTTTCATAAAATCAGATAATAGGTGACAATAATATCAAGTAAAATTCCAGAAAATAGTATAGTTTAAAATGTTTACCATAAAATTACACAGTTTTTACTCTTTATCAGTTCACTATTTCATACATACTTGCTGTTATTTGAGTCACTTTTACATTTTTTGTAAACTCTTTTGTTAATGTGTTTTTTGTAGCACCTTTGCTGCCAGATTACCATCATTTGTTGGGATATTTTCTTTCAGTGTACGGCACTGTGGTAATGTATCCGCTAATGGGTGTCTTAAGTGGCTGAATGTAGTATTTTTCTCAGTCGTGTGCATACTTTTACACATAAACTGTAATTATCACAGCATTATATCGAGCAGTACTTTCCGACCTTGGTGTCGAGGACGAACACTATTTTTTTTTTCACCAATCTTTGCTCTCTTCTTATTTCTTGCAGAATAAATACAATTTTACGTCTTATTTTTAAGTCAGCGCTGCTTTTACGAAGAGCCTAAAGACGACTCATGCAGAGCGTTTTCCAGCACATTTGCATACATTTCAGGCTCAAGCACAGATAATTAATGGCAGATTTTTACAATAGATTTCCACAGGCTACTAAGATAACCTAATCGCCTGCCACCACAGTGACTCTGCCTTGTCTGGCTGGGCGTACGCCGCCCCCAGTCAGCCCAGTATTGGACCATATGTTTCCTGAGTCCACTCCTGCTGGTCAGATGCCTTCCACTCCTTCTCCTTCGCTGTCGATCGCCGTCCCACCAGCACTCGTCCTGCTGCAGCCCCCCTCTTCTCCCTCATGATTGCCTTCAGTCTTGCAGAGTTAATTTGGAGGCTTGGGCAACCTCTCCTTTTCCGTCTCGCTCTCGCCATAGCCAGTTAATCCCATCAGACACACTACTCATGTCCGGGGCTCCCAGATGCCAGTTTCAATGCCAACTCTGCAGCCAGAAGGCCCTGTGCTGCTGCCCTCCATTCATGCTCCACTCACACAGCGGGCGAAGAGTCTAATGAGGCTACCAGGGCTGGAGGGCTCTGCTGGAGGACTCCATTAGGAGGAGATCAGCCACCGTCACAGCAGAACAGTTGGACTAAACTAACATATGTGCTCCGAGTACTAGTTATTTATCAATTATATCCGCTTTATTAGTTATTTGTTTAACCCACTGAACCCCAAAACCCGTCTGCAGGCTTGAAAGGTGTGGTACCTTTAGAAAATCAACAAAGTTACACAATTTATCAGAGTCAGACACTGTAAAAACAGAAATATTGTCACATTCTGAGCTGTCAGAGATTCCCAATTATCTGTTATGTGTGGTTCAGCAAGAAAAATTGATCAAATCCGACCTTAAATTTGTCATATTTCTTCAAAATGAGCTTAGTCTACATGTTGCATTGATAAATTTGCCAAAAATTATTAATTTGCTCAAACCAGATTCTGTAAAACCCCCAAAATTCCACATTTTTTGACTCAACCGTGAAGCCAGTAATGACTCAGGTGTGAGCAACAGTCGCATGATAAAAATTCAGGAGCTAATAGGTTGAACTGCAGGCAGTGTTTCTACAGAACGGACAGGAAACAAATGTAGGTAATTTAAAAAAACAACATATTTTCCATTTTTATTAGGAACTTGGAAAAATGTTGGACACATTTATTTAGGGTTTTCTTTTTGTTAATGTATGTTTAACTAAAAATTACACAGTTTACACTAAATGGATTCTATAAAAAAAACTAAAAATTCTGCACTCCTTGGTGCAACCCATAAGACATGACTAACTCAACAACAACAGACAAAAATTCAGGGACTTTTCAGTTGAACTGCAGGCTGTGTAAGCAGGTAGCATCCAAATTAAAAATGCAACCAGTAGAATATCTATAGTATGTAAAGCCAACATTTGTTTTTGCAATATTTGTAATACCTGTGGACACTTGAAAAGCCTGGAATGAATAAGCTTTTTCCAATTTTTATTCAATATAAAATAAATCCTTCTTAAGTTTTCTCCATTTTTGATCATTATTGACAGCATACCTGTGTCATACTGCACAGAAGAAATTTCTTAGTTTTTTCTACTTCTAGCCACGTTTGTGCTCTTTCCATAGATGTGCAGGATTTTATATTTCAATAAAAAAATGAGACAACAGTGAGTAAAAAATGTGACAGAAGGCAAAAATACCCAAAAACTGAGTAACAGTTGAGAGTGAGACAAGATAAACTGCAACAACCGAACATTTTACTGCATTTTTAAAACTATTTGCTGTTAATTTACAGTTGTTTTATGGCATTCTAACTGTGCCATGCTGCATAAAGGACATTTCTGAGTTCTCTCTCCTTCTAGTCAAGTAACAATTGAGAGTAAGAAATGCTATTTATTTATTTAATTTAACCTTTATTTAACCAGGTAAGTTAGTTGAGAACTGATTCTCATTTTCAATAACGACCTGGCCAAGAGGCGACACACAAACAAGATAAACAACAAAAACAGATTACATGTACAGCAAACCACACAATGTTACAAAACAAATTACACAATGACTTGTAAAATAACCAAATTATTAAGGATTTACTGTTAATTTGCCTTTGTTGCATGGCATTCTGACTGTTTCCTACTGCACAAGAGACATTTTTGAGTTTTCTCTCTTTCTAGTCATGTCCATCTGTTTCCACAGAGGTGCAGTGAAAAATGAGTCCACGCTGAGTAAAAAACGTACGACAACGCACACAAACTGCCTAAAGTTCACAGGGTTAAAAACAAACAATAGCTAGAATGAGAAGTAATTTCAAGTTCTGAGTAACTTTCCACAATGTGCCTTCACACTGTGCCTAAAAGCTAGAGTTTGTAAGGAAGGGATGGGGAATATTCATATTCACAGCAGCACCGCATAATGTTGATCACGCTTAAATCGCAGCAGCCACTGAGGTGACAGTTAAGAGACTGGAATTAATCAGCAACGCTCACAAAACTCAGAAATGACTGTAATTTCATCCAAACAGCGAGCAGAATATGACTGATTGCACCTTTAACTTGCCGAAGAGTATTTATCATCATATAGCTTTCATGTGCCTGAAACTGTGTTCAGGTATCTGCAGCAAAGCTCCCAAAGATTCAGCATGTCAGTCACACGGGTGGGAGGCAGCTATCAGCGAGGCCCAGCAAACAAACCAGAGAATATATCTGGAAGAGCAGCCCTGATTTGTCATGTTAATGTTGCTGCCTCGTGTTAGCCGTGCTGAAAACGTGTTGGGAATGCAGGGTTTGATAGCGATGCTGTCGCTGGACAAATACAGTAAATGTTAACGGTGTCTGCAGGCGACAATAAACGGTAATGAGCTGTTGGTGATAAGGACAGTTAAACTGGTAAAGACAGCGACATGTTCTGTCTTCATAGCAACACATTCCAACATCAGAAGTCAAAGAACAGAAAGAAATAGCTTGTAGTGTCCTGGAGTTAGAAAATGACCGCCTTCAGAGAGAATTATGAGATGGCAGTAGGAAACATCCACCAGTAATGACCACTTTAAAACACAGAAAATACGTTTGATTTGATCGTAAAGCTGCACAGTAAATTCAGGTGGTATTTTGGCATCGATGTATTTGTTTGCTTTCCCTCACTGACAGAATCCACCTAAAGCCAAACCCATCCACTGCTGCTTGTATAATTAGCTGCTGCCTTCAGGGACAAACTCATCATCTGATTGGAACAAGTTGGGCCGAGTCCATTGTCTGGTCCAGATGCTGATGCCAACTGACAGATTAATTCATGCACTGCAAAAACTCTAAATCCTACCAAGTCTGTTTGTCTTATTTTTAGTCAAAACGTCTCATCCCACTTGATTTAAGATAAATTCACTGAACAAGAGACATTTCAGCAGATGGAGGGACTGTTTTAAGACAATGCATCTGAAATATCTTGTGAAGTCAAACAATCTGGAAATTATCTTGTTTTGAGTTGAATTTTACAAGAAAACTCAAAATAAGTTTAACCCTGGTGTCGTCCTGCAGGTCAAATTGACCCGTTTTAAAGTTTGAAAATGTGGGAAAAAATATATATTTTCAAAGTGAAACTTCTGATGTCCACATTTTCAACATTTTCTGGAAATCTTTGAACATTTTTTGGTGGAAAAAAAGAAATGTTAAAAATGTTTCTTAAAGAAAATATTAGAAGTTTTACTGATATATATGGAATCACTTTAGATATTTTTGGATTTTTTGGGAAGATTTTTAATCATTTTTTGAAAATATTTACAAGAATTTTCTTGCCAAATTTGGGGGATTTTTTAAAAAATAAAACTTTGAAAGGAAACTTGTAAGGAATTATTGGAATCTTCCGCCTGAAGGTTTTGCAAATTTTCAGAAATTTGGGGAATTTTTCTGCTGATTTTTTGGACTTTTTCAAACAAGGAAACAATATTTTTGGTGCCTGTAAATGAAGACAGCAGGAGGGTTAATACATCTCAAATTAGGAGGTTACATGAAAGCAAAAATCTATTTTTGAGTGAAAAACTATTGTTTTTTGTATATCTGGTTTATTTTAAGACACCTAAGCTTGACAATCCTGGTAAAATAGAGCTTAAAATAAGTTTTCCCAGATAATTTTAAGATCCCAATATTCTAAATATCATATCTTATTTCCAGAAATCTGACCAAGACATTTTTCACTTGTTCTATTGGCAGATTTTTTCACTTATTTCAAGGTAAACGTTCCTTGAAAGGAGTTTTTTTTTCTAGTTTTGAGAGGGGCATTTTTTCCAGTGTACATAGTAAAAACCTGGTTGTGGTCGTCTGCTTTCTGATCCAGATTCTGCCAAAATTCTTAAAAATACACGACGGTTGAAAAGTTCGGGTTCATCCAGACAATTTCATGTTTTCCATGAAAACTCCCACTTTTATCCATGTGCTAACATAACTGCAGGGTTTTCTAATCATCAATGAGCCTTTCAACAGCATTAGCTAACACAATGTAGCATTAGAACACAGGAGTGATGGTTGCTGGAAATGTTCCTCTGTACCTCTATGGAGATATTCCATTAAAAATCAGCTGTTTCCAGCTACAATAGTCATTTACCACATTAACAATGTCTACACTGGATTTATCATTCATTTCATGTTTTCTTCATTGATCTTTTCTTTCACAAATAAGGACATTTCTAAGTGACCCCAAACTTTTGAACGGTAGTGTATGTTTTACGATGTTAAGTGACCTCAGACTGTTGAACATTAATATGTATATATCTATATATACATTTTAAACATGTTTAATAACCTCTCAGAGCTGAAACAGGTTGAGATTTCTTCCCTTTTTTAGTTCAAAGTGCAACAGAAAGAAATCAGTCATTTTGCATTTTTGATGAATCTTCAATAAGAAATTCTAAAATAAATAAATAAATACAAACACTAATGGACTTATTTCTAAGATATTATTTCAGAAGGAAATGTGTGCCAGATGTTGCCCAGAATAACAAAATCACATAGAATAAGAAATGCAGAAGCAGAAAAGTAATAACATATAAGTACGATAGAATACTGAAATAAAATTTTAAAAAGAGAAAATAAGTCTAGAAGAGAAAATAAAACAAAAAGCTGGCAATTATATTAAGGCAATAAGTAATAATTACATATTATAATGAAATATAGCACCTGAAAAATAAGATTAAAATGAAATGTTGTTCATTACACTGACAATATAGGTTTTATACGAACCTTTTAAGTTGCCAAACATTGTTTTGATGGGTTGTAACAATCATGTTGGTCATTACACCAACTTCATTTTGTGTGTAATTTAAACTCAAATTTTTGTTACTTGATTAAAAACTAATTTCAATAAAATGAGCTTGATAATGACAGTCCCCTCAAATAAACAATTGCAGTTTAAAATCATTTTAAAAAGTTAATTATCAGCAATTTTGATGTGAATGAATTCATTTCTTAAAATTTCTACATGGACAAAGAAAACTACTTAAGATAATCTAATTGGAGCAACTTAATTTTTACATAACTGTCAACTTAAAAACTTGTCTTTATAATTATGATAATTAAGTACTTAAAACAGAAAAATCATTTTAAAAAATTGTGGAAAAATTAGTTGGAACAACTTAATTTTCATTGGTAGTCAGCATAAAGATTTTATGTGTTCATGCTACCAATCATCAATTATCAACCTTTGATTTAAGAGGAAAATTTAGTCGTCAGCTCAAAAAGATTAATGCAAACTGTTGCATTAAATAAACAAATGCAGCACTAATTTAGTGACAATGATTGTAGACATTCAGTGTTTTAATATGCTCATCTCCTGGATGATAACACTGAAAACTGTTGTTATGTTGGTAGTAATAATTCATCAGAAACAGGCTGGTTAGTGTTCAGTTATTTTCAGATTTGTAACTCGTATTAATCAACTAGCTGCAGGTTGCGAGTGTTAAATGAATTAAAGATACAGTACATGTTGTTGTTGATCTTTATGTACATAAATCTATCAGTCACCGTGATTCTCTGCTGCTTTAAACACCCCCAGCTCTCTGCATAAGGCGTCATAATTCAAAGTCACATCGCCCTCTGTAGCACAAAGGAGCCTATTCAGTTGGAAGCCATCAGCCGTTCCAGTGACAGACACCTTCGTCACTCCAAAGTGATTCCCCATCATTGTGAATTCAGCGCCGCTCTCTTTCTGTTGGTAAAATAGCTTCCTTGTTCTGTTCAGGCAATAACTTCTGCTGCGAGTTTCCCAGACATGAGCCATTTAAATCAGAGCCGGTAGCAGAAGCAGCTTCACTGTGTTGCTCCTGACGGCTGCAAACTTTGACTTTACAAATATTTGTCTTGAAATTCAACACAGCTCACCGGCATTTATGCAAACTCTGATCGAAATAATGTTTTAACATCAGCGACATGAAGCGGAGAGTTTTATTCATGTATGAACAGAGAAAGGTGGCAGTTTAGCATCGAGACTTTAAATTCATCACTTCAGACAAAGTACAGTCTGAATGAAGAGAGACTGAAGATGTGAATAAATATTCTTCCTTCAGAGGAAGTGAAATTGAAGTTTACAGGAAGAACACGTGTAAAGCTGACTGTAGTATAAATACACTGTAAAACTTGGTCAAATCATCTTTTCTAGTTTACTTAATGTGAATAGATGAGTTTAGCTAATTTCTTGTTAATTTAATCTAAAATGTCATTTTTTGCTTTCAGATCACTTTTAGAAATTGAAAACTTATTTTCTTATAACTTTAGACATTTTGACTGAAAATTATGACTTGAATTATTTATTTATTTGATTTATTTCAGACACACCACAATACCATATAGGCAAAAGAGAGAAATTACACAGTTCCAGAAAATGAAAAACAGAACAAACAGAAACAACATCTAAAAATGAGTAGGATCAAGTTGAACTAATGAGTGAACAGCTGAAAGTTCCTTCAACTCATTGACGTAGAGTATCTGATGGTGCAGTGTAGACCTTTTTATTTACCAACAGAGCTCACATCGGTCATCATAGCCGCAGTTTATGTGCCGCCGCAAGCTAATGCTAAGGTTGCTATGGATACGCTACAACGTTCCATAAACCAGCAGCCATCGGCGCACCCGGACTGTATTATGATTGCGGCAGGAGACTTTAATCATGCCTACCTGAAGTCAGTACTGCCAAGATTCTTTAAAAATGTGAGGGAAAGTAACATCCTAGACCAGGTCTACACCAACATTCCAGATGCCTATAAAGCCATCCCCTGCCACATCTTGGACTCTCAGATCATCTCGCTCTGTAAGATCTGCAGTCAAAGACCATCAACAAAAGCAATTCATGTATGGACTGAAGAAGCCACCTCAGCCCTGCAGGGTTGTTTTGAGACCACAGACTGGGGGATATTTGCAGAAGGGGCAAACCTCTGCTGTGCTCTCCTGCATCAACTTCTGCTCTGAGAGTGTTACATCAACAAGGACTGTTAAAGTGTTCCCAAACCCAAAGCCGTGGTTTAACAGCGAGGTGTTCTACTGAGAGCAGGATGCTGCTTTCAAGTCAGGAGATCAGCAGGCCCATAAAGAGACATGACGGTCCCTGCAGAAAGGCAGCAAAACAGCCAAACGCAAATACAAAAAGCGCATTGAGGAACACTTTGACAAGAACAACACCCAGAACATGTGGCAGAGGGTCAAGAGACTCAGCGGCTATAAGGATGGTCAGACAATGTCAGACTCCACAGACAGCATCCTACCAGACGCTCTGAACCAGTTCTTTGCTCTTTTTGACCATATCCTTGAAAGGCTCGCTGATGATTAGAAAACCCTGCAGTTATGTTAGCACATGGATAAAAGTGGGAGTTTTACTGGAAAACATGGAATTGTCTGGGTGACCCCAAACTTTTGAACGGTAGTGTATATATTGTCCCAGTTGAACTGTGTAGGAACCCAAGAGATGTAGGTGTTCTAGGGTTTTAGGTGTTTTGTGGGATGTCAGGACTAAACCTAAATGCACACTTAGATGTCAGGTTTCAAAAACAAACCACCGAAAAAAGCGATCTCTATTGACGAAGCCAAAACAAAGATAACCGAAGTGCAAAAGGTTAATCAAAGAAACACAGGGAGCTGATAAAAGTTAACCTAAAATCCAAAAAGTCAACAAAAACATGGGGAGCAAAGCAGAGCAAGAACCAAAGTGAAGCAAAAAGGTCCAAAAACAAAAGAGCACAGGGAGAACTCAGGTAAACAGGTGAACACATGAACTGTGCCGTGGATTATTTTCTGACTAACACATCCACTGAACACATTCTGAGAAGGAAATAAGCAGTCAGTGGTCTTTGGTCCACTTTTAGGTTTGTTTTTCACCATAGAACAAAAAAACAAGTTGCTCTTGAGGTCAGCTGAGGTGGAGACTCCCAGTGTTTTCATAAATAACGTTCTAATCTTCACCTCATGCATCACAGAACCTCCGTTATCAGTCTGTGAGGTACAAACTATTACATTCGACTCCCTTTTCTTGTCAGCTCCTGTGTTTGTTTTCACATAAACTACCCTGTGTTTTGCAAGTCATGCTTACATTAAAAAACGTCAACGGATCGCCAGTCGGTTCTCTCTGGGAGGATTATGTGACGGACAAGCAGCTTACAAAACAAATCCTCACTTACTAAATACACTGGAAAAAAATGCCCCTCTCAAAACAAGAAAAAAAATGATTTCAAGGAACTTTTACTTTGAAATAAGTGATAAAGTCTGCCAATAAAACAAGTGAAAAATGTTTTCTTGAAATAAGATATGATATTTAGAATATTGAGATCTTAAAATTAGCTGGGAAAACTTATTTTAAGCTCTATTTTACCAGGATTGTCAAGCTTAGGCATCTTAAAATAAGCCAGATATGCTAAAAAAATAGTAGTTTTTCACTCAAAAATAGATTTTTGCTTTCATGCAACCCCCTAAGTTGAGATGTATTTCCTTAAGTTTCCATTCAAAGTTTTATTATTATTTTTTTTAAATCCCCCAAATTTGGCAAGAAAATTCTTGTAAATATTTTCAAAAAATGAGTAAAAATCTTCCAAAAACATCCTAAAAATATCTAAAGTGATTCCATATATATCAATAAAACTTATAATATTTTCTTTAAGAACATTTTTAACATTTCTTTTTTTTCCATCAAAAAATGTTCAAAGATTTCCCCAAAATGTTGACAATGTGGACATCAGAAGTTTCACTGTGAAAATTTTTTTTCCCCACATTTTCAAACTTTAAAACGGGTCAATTTGACCTGCAGGACGACACGAGGGTTAAACTTATTTTGAGTTTTCTTGTACAATTCAACTCAAAACAAGGTAATTTCAAGATTGTTTGACTTAACAAGATATTTAAGATGCATTGTCTTAAAACAAGTCCCTCCATTTATCTTAAATCAAGTGGGATGAGACATTTTGGCTAAAAATAAGACAAATAGACTTGGTAGGATTTAGAGTTTTTGCAGTGTAGATGGTGAGATACTGATCAGGCCACTAAAACAGGGAGAAAAATACTGACAAAGTGAGCAACATGGTGGGTAAAAATGACCCGGTGAGGTGGTTTTCTTGCAATATCTTTCTAATAAAAAGTTTTTATCATTTCATATTACAGCTATTCCTCAAAAACATGTTTTTTTATATCTTTCCATTTAAATTTTTAATTTAAAGTTACCTTTAATTACTTTTAAAGAAACTGTAATATTTCCATGAGTACCCCAAGCTCTTTGTCCCTGTTAATATCATACAGGAGATGATGCACAAACTTGGAGGAATGGAGAGTAGCAACAGCTGGAGGAAAAGAGTGGAAAAATGTCGACAAAACAGATGCTGACTTTCTGCCATCGCTGTTCTGTGTAATATAATAAACCTATTTCAAAGATGAAATCAGACAAAAAAATAATACAAATGATTATTCTTCACCACAATGACAAAAATGGCATGAAAACTGGTCAGTCCACCTGTTTAGGGCAAAGATTTATTAGCATGCACTGTAAAACATCCTAAACTCAACTCATATTTTCTAGTTTACCTGAGAGCGTCCGATTAGTTTTGCTATTTAATGTCTAATTTTGATTGTTAAACTACTTTAGACCTTAAAAATTGATTTCTTATAACTTGAGTCATTTTGAATTGAATGAATGAGCATCTGAGAGGATTTGTGTGTGTGTTTGTATGTTTTAAGTACTTAATTACCATAATTATGAACACAACTTGACAAACCTTCTTAACTTGACAAATATTTAAAAATTAAGTTGCTCCAACTGATTTTTCTTAAGTTTTCTTTGTCCACGTAGAAATTTTAAAAACGAATTCATTCACAACAACAAAATTGTTAGTAATTAACTTTTAAAATGATTTTAAACTACAGTTGTTTATTTGGGGGGGATTCACTCTGTTGTTATCAAGCTCATTATACTGAATTAATTTTTGATCAACTAACACAACTAGCATATAAGCAGGTAAAACTTCCCAGAATGCAGTGTTAGACGGTTAAAACTCCTCAGAGACTCTTGTTTTTTGTAGTTTAAGAAGACAAACATGACCACATTTCATCCTAACCATGATGATAATTAGTACTAAAATCAGTCCCTATAACCAAAAGTTTCTAATTTATTTCACTGTAACCATGAGCAGCCTCGCAGATTGTCTTTGTACTGACTCTAGTCTGTAAGTTCTCATGTTTAAATGAAGAAAAAACTCGTGGAAAAAAACTCAGAAATCTGTCTGAAAGTTAAAACTAGTTGATTCAACTTAATATATCAAGTTTATTGAGGCATGCTTTCTCAAGTTCACTTAGCGAGTTTTACACTTTCAGAACTCCTTAAAGAACTTTGAACTAACTAATAAACTTCTTTGAAAAGAGGCAGGGAAACTTAGACTTCGAAGCTGAATTAATTTTTAATTATTTACGGCACATAAACTGCCAGTTAAGTTAGCTTAATGCAGCTTTAAATGGATCTCTGGCTCTGGATTGTTCATGGAATGAATAGAGTGTAAAATGTAAAATATTACAGTGATCAAGTCCAGCCATTATGTGGGGTATTTGCTCATAAGCTGAGTGTAAACTTCCATCCGTCTGAAGGCGACTCTGCTTCCTAAAATTCCATCAGTTACCATCTGCAGCTGAACACTGGTCAGCAGGGAAAATGGCTGAAAGAGTCGGTGATGCAGGGAGCTAGAATCTGTTCCCAAGCTACCCTGCTGTTTGTTTTGAAAAGAGAGAAATGGAGAGGGAGGAAGAAAAAAAAAGGAAAAGAGACCAAAGAAACAAATGGACCCATCTCCTTCCTAAAGCGTTGCTTTTCCAGCTCATTTATCAAAAGCAGAAGAAGAATTCTTTATGATTGGCTGATTACCAGAAGCATTCATCACCGGTCCATGCATCCCCTCCAATGTGACACTGCCATTTTGGATAATTTGTTAAGGATGACAAAGAGGTCATTGTTTCCTTGGCTTATTTTTGACCTTTTTAATATTAGGAAATTAATTTTCTATCTGAAACGAATGTATTAGGTGCTGTCACAGCACCGAGATGGATTTTGCACCTTGAAATCCTCCCCGATGTCCTCCTTCTGTGACTTTCTGTGTCTGCCTTTCTTGTTCGGCGGTCAGATTTGCCTCATGTGTGAAGCTGTGTGGGGTTTTTGTGTGTTTTCGTGTCCTCCCCGTCTCCTCTCTCTATGTGCGTTAAAATGTCGTCTGGTGTCAGCCAACCATTTCTGATCCATTTCTGAGATTTACGGCCAATTTTCGCCCATCATCCCTGCGTCGTTTCAATCCCTCCGCCATCTCTCTCTTTATTCTGCCTCCGCTGGAAGCTGAATTGTCTGCTTTTCACAGGAAGACGCAGATGAAGCTCTTATGCTCTGGCAATTTTTATGCTATTTTACTCAACACAGTTCAAAGGCTCCCACCTTATCTTATTTTTTTTCTTTTTTTTTTTAACATAATATTCAAATACTTTCTTCTCCCGTTTTGCTTCCCTTTGCTTATGGCATCTTCCTCCCTGCACCTCCTCCTCTTCCTTCAGGTTGTCTTGGCAGAGGCCTCCCAGCAGATGTGGCAGCTTATGTGGCACTAACAGGCCTGAATCGGAGGCTGCCTGCGCCCATTCAGCCTGATTACAAGTCACCTCTGTGTTCATAAACTGACAAATACCACCATCAGTTTCAGACTGAGAGGGCGAGGGGAGGAAATCAGATAGATGGAGGCAGACGGAGGGAGAGTTTTGTGTCGTTTACTCTCATCCATGAAGCAGGTCGTGCCATCTGCCATGTTCTGTCACTGCTGCATCATTAGAGGGTCACTGACCACGAGCCCCCCGACCCCAGTTGGCTTCTCTAACTAATCAAATATTGGCTGGAGGTTTAAGCGATATTATCAGGAATGTTTACCATCTTTTTCGTGCCTTTTTTTTGTGCAGCTTTAACCCGGTGTTTTGAGGTGAGCGGCACATCGTCCAAAGGCTCTTCACTTATCTTGTCGCATCTTTTCACGCTCACTTTCCCTGCTCAGTTATTGCCAGTTCACTTGAGGTTGTAAATTATTGTCGCGGCAGAACTCCTAAGATGGGCCAGCGAATCTTTAGCTCTTCCAGGATACTCGCTCTTCTTGAAAACAACTGTTATTATCTGAAAACAAACACAAAGGCAGGCAGAGTTAGGTGCAATTCTTCCTTAGGAAAGACCTCAAACACTGGGATCGAAGCCAGTCGAGGGATCTTTTAACTCACTGATAATGGTTTAATTTAGCAAAATTTAAGCCAAATTTATGTTTGCTATCATACAGGTGCTGCAAAGAAAGAGGAAAGTTCTTCTTTCTCGTCTGAAGAAGTAATTCAAGGGACCTGTTCCCACCATCTACTGAAAAGCATGTTACAAGATAAGCATTCTAACTTACTAAAGATAAAGCTTTAAAGTTGCAAACATTGTTTTCGTAGGTTGTGTTGACTTTTACCCTTTTTGAAACACAATGGTGGTAAGAACCTAAAAGAACTGGGCTCCATTTGCTCTTTAATGCTTCTATTCAACCTTTCTACTGGCTATCTTTGGGACCCCATCCACTGGTTCTACATTAACCATTAGCAAACCTTTTGTTGAACTGTGTTTCTTTCACCTGCACCAGTTCTTAAGCTTTTTAAAAATATATATCCTGCATGACCATTTGCTGAACCTCTTTCCTCAACCACAGTTATCCAGTTATAGCTTAGCCACTGTAGTGGGCACAACAGGCCTGTCAAGCTTTAGATCTCTCTCCATGTTGAAGCCATCTGTCAGATATACAAAGACTCTGGATGGTGGTTCCTTGTTTTGACAGTTTGCAAAGCAAAAATGTAAGGGACGGATTAAACAGGGTTTGTCTGCTCTGACTACCTACAGCAGTCTAACCAGCGCTTGCTTCTTATGCCAGCAGCTTTTCATTCTACATTAATTTGTCAGATGGTCCTTGCTGTGTCAGAGCGAATGAGCCAGCGATAGTACTTCCAGATAGCATCACATTCAGCGAACGCACAGAGCATCCTTCATCCTTAAAGGCTTTTCTCTTCTCACATTCAAAGTGAGACACATTGTTTGATGAGAGGCATAAATTTACCCAAAAATCTAACCTTGCTTGTGATGTATGTGAAGCCAAATGAAATGAATGAATGTTTTTCTTCAGTTTGCTTAAAGGATGAACAATACGATTCTCGAAATCAGTTCCATTTGCACACATTGTTGTGTTTGCTCCGGACGTATAATGTTAGCCTTAATTGTTCTCCTCTTTAAATGTGTAACAATCAAGCAGAAATTGTGTATTTGTGATGCCAATGTTGACTTAATTGGCTAGTTGTGATGCAAAATTTGTTTACCTCTGTGTGTAATCAAGAACCCATTGTTGCTTAGATTACCTTTAGTAAAACCAAATCTGCCCCTTTTATTGTTGTAAATTGCATATGTACAATAGAAAAACTGAAATTATGACAGGCGTTCTACAGTGGATTGGCCTGCCTTCCAGCCACGACAATATTTCCTCCCACTATAAAACCCGGTTGCATCTCACACAGGCAGCGACACTACTCTCCTCCCACAGGTATTATGTGTTTAATGTTGTAGAATATGCATTATGTGAGTAGTGTGTGCAACTTTTTTCTCCTGAACAAGCAGCACTTCCCCCTCCTCTCCTCTAAAGGTACGCTGCTGATGCCAAGAGCTTTATTCAGGAGCTTGTAATCCTGCTTCAATCAGCTTCTTTTTCCTTTCCATGTAAAGATAAGCCCAGCATTTACAGCCCGCACCACAACCCCCTCCTGCACCTCGCTCTAATTAATATGCAGCAGATAAGTACTTGTCTGACAAAATTCATTCATTTGACCTTCTAGGTTTTACACTAAACTGTTTGCCGCCGCTGCAAGTTCACCACAAGTTGAGAGTTCCCTGGAGTTTCTGCAGCAAGACGGGCCTTTTGTTTCTCTCTGAGAGGTTTAATTTGGACACTCGCTCCCCCGTCTGTTTCTCCCTCTCTCTCTTCAAATTGTCTTCTGACTTTCAGTCAGCAGTCTCTGTTTCTTAATTGCCTCTAATTGCTTAATTACAATTTCAAATGAACAATTCTGGAGGTCAGAGCGGGTTGTTAATTGAAGCATCAATCACAGTGGTGGGGCCTTCAGAACTGTCTGGGTTTGATTGACAGGGCATTAACTGAGTTCTGTAGTAAGTCTGGACATGACATTGTGGGGGCTCCATCGCTGTTACTGCTGCTCCTCCTGCATCCTTCAAGGAGACCTTCACAGCATCATGTGGAAACCTTCTGGGTTAGGATCAAGGTGGTGTAAGATTTGAACTGGGTGTAGTTTGTGACGTTCTTACAACAAACCATGACTGTTGATGTCCTTTACCGTCTTTTGACACGTTCTCTCTGTGTTTGAGTAGGTTTCTACAAGATAATCCTCTTCTTGTGAACTTTATAGATGTCTACTGCAAGTCAAACACCTAGCTATGCTACTCTGTCCACATCTTTCACTGGCCTGAAAGGGTCTGTAAACTCTGCTCCTTCTACTTTTGTTCTTGTGTTGATTGTTCATTTTAGGCTTGGCACCTTGTTTCCAACTAAGAGAAATCTTATGTTGTTTGCTCTAGTATTCAATGATATGTGATAATTCAGGTTTGTTTTTAATCTGCTTCCAACTTTGTGGCCACAGTTTGATAAAGGCCTTTTCTTGTTCTTCGTGCCTTCTGCATGGTCCACAAAACAAAAAATCTGTTTTCTGAATTTGACTGCTGCTACCAATTATTTTCAATTCTAATTAAGATTCTGTTTTTCTTTTTGATTGACCAATTAGACTTTTAGTCTGTGCAACATATCAAAAAAGTGAAAGAAAGTACAATTCCCCACAAACCAAGGTGATCTTTAATGTCTCATCCAAAAAGATTGAGTTTAACACCAATGAAGAGAAGAAATTATCAAATAATAATCGTAGTGAAGCCAGATATCATGAAAGTTTTTTATCTTTATTAAAAAATACTCACTTATTATTATTAGAATTGTATAAATGTTAGGAAACTCTCAAGGCTCAAGGATTGGGGCACTGATTGGTATTACTACTAACCTCAGCCTGATTCTTTGTTTGCATCCACTGTCATACAAGTGCTTTTAAAGGACAACACAATTTGGAAGAGCAGAAATGTGTTTTAAGAAAAATTCTTAGTCACTGAATAGCAGTAATATCAATCAATAATCAAATATTTGATTGTACAGATTGTACAGTGGGCATCTATTCTGTGTTCATACCACTGATTTAGCCAATGGACACATGATTTGGGTTTCAAAGACAGCTCAGTTACAGATACCAATAGGATGTAGTTGATCCTTGTTTTTCTTAAATACACGACACCTTGGCTGAAGGTATTAAGCGTCACAGAAGTCTGTCATGGTGCCCATTGTTAGCTAAACCCCCACAATCCTCTCCTCATGCTAACGTGGAACTGCCCATAGCCCAAGTGACCCCCTCTTGGAGTCACAGCAGATTTAAACAGCAGAAGCAGCAACACCTGGAGCAACAACCAGGTAATCTACAGTACATTTTCTGACATGCATGTAGAGAATACGGGTTTTCTTCATCTTTCAGAGCATGTGGAGCCCCAGTACATCCTACCCTCTAACACTACACTTCAGACAGTGTCCGACTAGAGCTTTACAACGAGGTTCCTGATCACCTACGTAACGTTAAAGACAAGCTGGGATGTAGAGATGCAATGTTTTTCTGAATGTATTGCAAACCTATTCAGTTATCAAGCTTATATGTTGTATTGATTTTAGTAGCTTCAATGCACTTAAAATGTGTATTCAGCAGACACTAAATGATAAATGACTCTGATCACACTGGGGGCAAAACACTTAATTGAGACCTCTGTAATATTACCACTACAGTTCAAAAGTTTGGGGTCACTTAGAAATGTCCTTATTTGTGAAAGAAAAGACCAATGAAGAAAACATTAAATGAATGATGAATCCAGTGTAGACATAGTTAATGTGGTAAATGACTATTCTATCCGGAAACAGCTGATTTTTAATGGAATATCTCCATAGGGGTACAGAGGAACATTTCCAGCAACCATCACTCCTGTGTTCTAATGCTACATTGTGTTAGCTAATGTTGTTGAAAGGCTGATTGATGATTAGAAAACCCTTGTGCAGTTATGTTAGAACATGGATAAAAGTGGGAGTTTTCATGGAGAACATGGAATTGTCTAAGTGACCCCAAACTATTGAACGGTAGTGTAAATAAATAGTCAGAGATTCTGCTCTTTTATTCTGTATGTTTAATATGCTGCTGGTTTCTTGGACTAATAAAATACCGTTAGATCTGTTCTTCATTACAGCTTTATTTCGCTTTAGTGTGACAGATCTTTACTGGCCCTCACGGAGCTCGACTTTAACCTCATAAATGTCCAAACATTCAGCAAACACATACTGCACATACTGTGCCATTTTTAGGTTTCCACATACTTATGCCATGCAGTGTATAGAACTCCTTGTGTTTTCATGATTCTATGTAACTAGTTAAACACTAAAATGTAAACTAACCTGCCATGCAAACTTTTCATTCACCTCGTGATTCCATATGAGCACATAAGAACCAGTTAACCCTCCTGTTGTCTTCATTTACAGCTCCAAAAAATATTGTTTCCTCGTCTGAAAAAAATCCAAAAATTCTGCAAAAAAATCCCCCAAATTTCTGAAAATTTGCAAAACCTTCAGGAAGAAAATTCCAATAATTCCTGAAAAGTTTCCCTTAAAAGTTTTATTTTTTATTTTTTATTTAAAAAAAAAAAAAAATCCCCCAAATTTGGCAAGAAAATTCTTGTAAATATTTTCAAAAAATGAGTAAAAATCTTCCAAAAAATCCTAAAAATATCTAAAGTGATTCCATATATATCGGTAAATCTTCTAATATTTTCTTTAAGAACATTCACATAAAAATCAACCAAAATCCAGGGAATTTCGCTGGATTTTGGTTGATTTTTTTTGTGAATGTTCTTAAGAAACATTTTTAACATTTCTTTTTTTCCACCAAAAAACGTTCAAAGATTTCCCAAAACTGCTGAAAATGTGGACATCAGAAGTTTCACTGTGAAAATATTTTTTTTCCTCCACATTTTCAAACTTTGAGACGGGTCAGTTTTGAGCCACAGGACGACACCAGGGTTAACCTCCAGGGTTAACCTCCAGGGTTAACCTCCAGGGTTAACCTCCAGGGTTAACCTCTTCACCACATCCACTTTTGATCACCTGCTTGTCCTCCGTCCTCCGATGCTGCCACCTCATCCTCCCCCTCAGCAGGGGCTGGGAGACCCAGGTGATTATGAGGCTGGTTTCCCTCGTCTAGACCCCGACTGCTGGGCTGTAACTCCTCCAGCTCTCCTTCCTCCTCCTAATAGACCTACCTCTCGTCTTCCTCTACTCCCTCTTCTCTCTCTCTTTCTCCTCACCCCTCCTCCTTTTTGTTTTCATTCTTAATTTGACTCTCCCTTCATGTCTTGCTGTATATTTCTCCCCGTGTCTACCTCCCATCACCACTGCTGCTCAGTTGGCTGCGTTTAGCTTCTTTTTCTCCCCCCTCCTCCCTGCTCTTTTTTCTTTTTGTTTTTCTGTTGTTTCTCTCTCCTCCTCCTCCTCCTCCACCTTCCTCCTGCTGCTGTTCCTCTCCTCTGGGGCTCCATCCATCAGGTTGTCGGGGGCTGCTAGCGGCCGACTCCCAGCCACCATATTTCACCGCCAGCCAGCCAAGCAGCTGACAGCATAGCCACCGCCAGGAAATTGCTTTGGCTGTGAGCGGAATTTCAAACACCGGCACACTGCGTCGCCTGGGCCGCCCAAGCACCGCTTTCCTCCTCTCTCTCTGCTGCCAATCTCTCCCAGCACATCTCTGTGTCTCTCTATCGTTTCCTCCCTCTCTCTGTTTGTCTTTACCTACTTATTCCACCCTCTTTGCACCACCATCTCTATGTTTTTTCCTCTCCCCTGCCCCTCCACCTCTTCACACGATATCACATGCATCTTTTCCCTCTTAGCCTGTTTTTTTGTTGTTGTTGTTGTCTCACCATCCCTTCATTCCTTTCCTTCTGCTTCTCCTTTCCCCACTATATCGCTCCCTCTTCTTCCTCCATCTTCTCCTCCTCTTTATGACCCACAGGGAACAAGGTGTGGTGCTGCATCTTTAATGAGGCAAAAAGAGAGGAGATAAAAGAGGGAGGAGGAGGAGAGGAGTGTGAGGATAAAACCAGGAGGAGAAGGTGGACACAGTGATCAGATAGAGGAGAGGTGGGATGGAGGTGGGTGTAGCTCCAGAGTTCAGGGTTGTTTGTTAGAATGGGGATGTATGGGTGGTTGTATTGCTGCCCTTGTCAGGACCAGTTTAAGACTGCTGAGGTGAGGGTGTTTTTAACAGTCTTCACACCTGTTCTTGTTCAGCTTAACACTCTATGAAATCATGTTTAGGTTAAAAGATAAAAGGACAACTTCTGCTGAAATTCTCTTTGACCAACAAACTGCATTTCAGCTTTAATTAAGGCACATTTAAGAAATAGTTCCTGAATGATGGGTAGTATGAACACTTTAAAAGTCTTTATATTGATTACTCATGAAAATTAGCTCATTGCATGTCATTTAAAAACAGGTTTTTGTGTGTTAGGCACTTAACTAACATAATTATGAACACATTTTATTAAGCTGACCAACATTTTAAAAATTACCTTACTCCAATTAGTTTTCTGTTCATGTACAGCTTGAAACACTTCCTTTAACAACAGTAATTTGGTAATTAACTTTTTAGAAATAAAAAGTATTTCATTTTTGGTGGCATTAAGTGGGTCATTCATAAAATGAAGTTGTTGCAGTTAGTGTTTCCATTAGGAATGACTTGACCAAAATTAGTTTTTTGTTTTGTTTTTTTCTTTTATCTGGGAGCATCCGATACCATTTTCCTTCTTAATACACACTTCAAGTATCATAGATGAGCTGTGGTACCTGGTTGCTTCTAACAGTTTAATACTGTAGTGACCAGAGGAGGCAGCATTGACGCTGCATTGTTAGCAAGCAAAGAGCATTGTGGGAGTTAAGCTCATAAAGGAGCACCATGATAGAGACTTGCAAAAGGCCTGCTAACTTTAGAGCAGTTAAAAAATAGTAATTTAAGCAAAGACAACCTGATGCGGTGGTTGTTCATCCCAGTGAAACATCTGATGGTCATTTTTGTGGCTGTTTTCATATTTTAGCTTGACAGCAGATGTAAAGTCTAGATTTGTGCCAACACAGATCACTTTAGAATTGTCATGATTGTCCTGAAACAAGCTTTCCACAAGCCATAGCCAGAATAGTAACTGTCCTTCTTTTACTGAACCGAAGGCTAACAATTCTAAACTGTAAACAAAGATGACCAAAATATCTGTCATGTCACTTATAGGTTTCCTTAAGGGCAGTTTTGATCCTTACTGTGGTGGTGCCAGCTATCTTAGCAGCACCTGAACCCTTCTAACGCCCAGCTAAACCACAAAATGTGCAAAGAGGTGGAGCATGAGTCGAGCTGCAAACGTCTCTGGGTCATGAATTGTTCCCATCGGTCTGTTGAAGCAGCCACACCTTTAATAATGCATAACTTTAAGCCTCACTTCAGTTTTACCAGGTGCATTATCTTAAAATAACCCCTCATAAAGTTGACGTGATCAGGGAAATTAGCTATAAAGACCAAAACGCCTTTTGCAGCAGGCTGTAAATGGGTTCGTTTCTGCTTTTAAGTTCGGCATTTTAACATGGGAGTCTATGGAGATTGAGTCGGTTTTGGAGCCTCAAGTGGCCATTTGAGGATCTGCAGTTTTTCTGTATTGGCTTCATTTTTCAGCCCTGGAGGTAGCCACTGGGTAAGAATGCATGAAATCTCTGAGTCCACACCTGAGTGACACAGTTTTAATGAATATGCTTTGTCATTTCTTTACCAACTTGAAATGACACGAGGGAGACAAACTGTATCACAACAATAAACAATAATGGTTTAAAGGTGGAAAATTCAAGAAGGAAAGCTAAACTCATGGTGGAGTGATTTTATACTTGTTTGTTCCTCACCACAGTCCTCAATTTGTTTTTCCTTTGTGAGTAGTTTCTCACTTTCTTTTGTACTGAGACAAAAATGTCCATCAATAGCACATTCAAAAATCAGGTTCATTCTTTAATACCGACACTTTTGAGGAAATTTATTTTGTTGCTTTCTCAGTGTGAACACAATAGATAATCGAAACCCATTTGAATTAGTATTTTAAAACTGTTAAAACATTGATTGCACTGGTTGCTGGGCTGCATTCCTATTGGTGAACTGGGAACATCTTTAATTATATCAGAATTTAAACTAGTTTGAAAGAACTTACCTGCCCTCCATTAGTTTAAGTTGCATTTTTGATGTCTCAAACTGTCTTTGGTAAATTCTTTCTTCTGTAGTATCAACATTTGTCCAATACTGAACTTTGTGAGCATTAAACGCTTGAAACTGGTGCTTCGGTGGAGGCGCCATCTGGACTATGCAACGTTATGATGATTCTGCATCGTGTCATTTTATAGGGTGAGAGCTGGAGGTCAGAGAATATGTCGTTGGTTTGTTTCTCAAAGTAAAAGTCTGTGTGTGTTTGTGTGTGGGCTGAATGATAACAACAAGAAAAACAGATCTGATCAAATCCATTTTACACAGTGTATACTAGATAGAAAAGACATTACATGCTCAATATGAAGTGAGTATTAACCCGATAAATAAGCTTGGTGTCTGTGATGAATCTACCAGAGAGAGAGTGTGTGTTTATATTCCTCTCGGCTCAGCGGTCCATGTATGTACTGAAGAGATGCCCTTCAGAAGGACAGCTTGATTGAAGTTATGTGTGGGTGGTTGGCTCCTTTCAGGTATGACCATGTTCTCAGATGGAGGTGTCTGGAGGGTTCGTAGTCGTCCCATGGGTGAAAGCCTCTTCCTCAGAGCCAGCAGAGGCCTTTCCTTACTCCCAGCGGAGAGTCTCTGCTGTGGACTGTTGCTCGCTGACAGAAAAAATTTCCCACCTAACCTGCTGCTTCTTATCTTCTGTCTGTGTCCTCTTTCTCTCTGCCCCCATCAGAGGGTGAGCTTGGAGTTCTACATTGACGTCCATGCCCACTCCACCATGCTGAACGGCTTCATGTATGGCAACGTGTTCGAGGACGAGGAGCGCGTCCAGAGACAGGCCGTCTTCCCCAGACTGCTGTGCCAAAACGCACCAGACTTCTCCTTTGTAAGTCGCACAAACAGACACACAAAAACACCAGAGAGGCGGGATCAGGAGCAGAATCTAAATGCCGGCGGTTTTGGAGGTTAGCTCCAGAAGAGAACATGAAATTGTCTTGTTTCTGTAAATGCTAAAAAAGTGGATAGTTTCTGCACTGCTGCACTGTTAGCGGCAGACAGATGAGGAGCTCGGAGGTACAGCTGTGAATAAAGGCTCTATGTTTATTTTGCATATTGTGTATAGTGAGCGGATTTTGTCATACTTCCAGAAGAACTGCAGTAAATGTATAAAAACAAAACAACAGTACATGACTTTTTATGACAAAGAAGTCTTTCCATCATAGAAAATTAATAGTTATAGGTGTCATTGAAATCTCAAGACTGCATGATGCACATGAACTTTACAAACGTATGGAAACGTTACTTCACAACTGTATAACTGCATTCATTTGAAGCAGGACGTTGATTTCAAGACTGTTTTGAGCGAATGTCTCTTTATCTAGCTCGGCCCAAAATGATTGTGTTTGCTGTCAAGAAATACCTTCGAGCTTTTTTTTCCCTGTAGCAGAACAATAATGAGCTGCAGTCAGACCATTCTGCTCACTTCTGCAAGTGTGTGTGTGTGTGTGTGTGTGTGTGTGTGTTCCAATTAGCATCAACACAACATATCCTGGTTTGTCTGTATTTTACTCAACATGGAACCATAATTTACTAAATTAACGATATTGAAGAGGATTTGAAAATGGTGCTTGTTGCCACAGAACTTTTTCTCTAAGTTTTATCTATCAGCATGGCGATACATACAGAGATTTTCAGGCCTGCTGCATTTTCTCCCTCAACAACAGCTCTGAAAGAAGATCTACACTTAGGGTTGTAACACACACAAAAGTTTGCGAGTTTCCTATGAATTTGTTGAAAAGTAAGCTGTACTTCATGAGATTCTGAGAAAGAAATGCATTTTCCCTGATGAGACATTCCCGATTATACTGATTATATCGGCTTTGTTTCTTCATTTGCTAATAAGGAAATAGTACATGGAAACTTAGGACTTCCATGATGTACATGGTCTTCACAAGAATATGTAGACCTTAGTTCACAGCTGTATAACTGCATGCATTGGAAGCAGGATGTTGATTTTAAGAAGAGCATTAAATGTTAACCAAAACAGTTAGTGGATGACCAAAGATAATCGGAGCTGAAAGAAGCTCTGTTTTGAGAAAATATTAGCTGTAGCTGCTCTGTCACAGTTTTTTCTTCAAAAATTGTGTTCACACCTAACAGCGTCTTATTTAGAGAACTCCATTTCCATTGGAACGCTTGCGGGTCTTTGCAGATTTGTCCGACACAACAGTTGATATGTAACAGACCCATTTTTACCACAGAGCACAGCTGTGCAGTGTGAACTTTTTAAAGTGGCGTGACATGTAAACTGGGACACAAACACACAAGCAATTTGTTTTTGCTCTTATTGTTTGTGTCTGAGAAATAATCTGTCATTCAAGGTTTGTGTCAGTTGGGAAACTTTCCCCACCGATTGGTACATACTGAAAGTAAACTCTACAGTTTCTATGCTACAGGATCTCTAGAGGTTTGTGAGGTTGTGCATCATAGATTGGTTATTAATGTGTGTTCAGAGCGGCTGTGCTCTCGGTGTTTAGACAGTTAAGGATCCAGGTTGCACTGCATACATTTGAGTTAGGATTTTGAGTTAAAGAAGACATTAAATTTGTTGATTTCAGGTGGGAAGAAGAGTACAGGCATGCATTATTTAGCAGTATGCACCCAACAAACTCATTATAAACAAAAAGCAATGTAGGGATTTATTGTAGACACTCATGAGATGTTGAGCAACTGACAGGAGTGCAGAAGAAAGGAATGATTTTCATATTGACCACGGAAGAGAGAAGGTCAGGAGAGCACGTAAAGATGAGAAGGTGAAACTTTGTTACCTTGTTTAGAAACAATCTGACAACATGCATAGATTATCTATAAAAGATGGACATAACCGCCATGATGTCAGCCGTGGGACTGAAGTTTTGAGGCTTCAACTTCCAGGTTTGACCATATTTTGATCAGAAGATGGAGCTGAGTTCTGAGTCAGATCAGGGAGATGTCAGTCTAACTCACTGGTTATAGTAAGCCTGCCAATGGTCGTGTATTTCACATGACTTTCTCCTCCCCTTCTGCTACGATAAACCACAATAGCCTCCGAGCAGCAACACTGAAAATTTCAGGTTTTGCAGCAGGTTTGGATCGTGCACTAAAGCAGCCGGCTACTTTTTGCCAGTGGATTATTCATTTTGACGACAGTTCTTGCCTCCCTGCATGCAAAAGTCACACCATCAATTCATCCTGCCCTTCATCCTGTCCTGAGGCCTGCCAGAGATGGCTGGGATTGATTTAAACATGGCAGCTTTTTACCCCTACAGCAGAATGATAACGAGCTCCAGTCAGACCATTCTACACGGTGCAGGTTCAGCACTAGTCAGAAGTTATCATCTAGTATTGTACCCATACAGCAAGTTTGTCAGGGAGGCATTTTGTCCCTCAAAAACAGATCTAAAAAAGGTTCAACAGAGGTAGTTTTGGAAGTTCTGATTCTAAAATTGCCAGCAAGTTCCTGCAGTGAGAAGAGCCTAAAGAGACAAAGACAGTGTCTGCGTAGATACTAGTGATTAAGACCATAAACTCACAAAGAAAATGTTGACTGAGGTCACTTTCTCATAGATTTCTATATAATCTGACTCATTTTTGCAACTGGACGAGTCGCCCCCTGCTGGCTGTTAGGAAGAATGCAGGTTTATAATGCTTATTCACTGCCTTCACTTTTCAGATCCAGAGGCAAACGTCCATTTTTTACATACAGTCTGTGGAGAAATGACCTAAAATAACTAAAATATTAAACCATGCATTCAGTGATTTCAGCTCTAGAATATATTTGAATTCGGTATGAATTGTGTAAAGAAAGATACAGCTGAATTCAGTTTTAGGAATGCAAGATTATGCAGTATCCAGACAGCAGCAGTGGAGGAAGAAGTTCTCAAGAATCAAAAGTATGAGTAGAAATTCTGTATGAAAATCTACACCGCCACCCCAAAATATGCCTCTAGTTTGACAACTAAGAATATGAATTATGTGAAATTTCTGTGAAGTCGCAGATCCACATTTCTATGATTGTGCATTTCTCGGTGTGTGTGTGCAGAACAGAAGTAAAAGGTCACGACGAAGCACAGGACTGTGAAAGTAGGGCAGGAAATTCTGTGTGTGCGATGCAGGTGTTCTGCTAAAACAGCCTCTCAGGTGGCTGAAACTGGCTTTATTTGGACAGGAGGGGACGGAGTACAGTGAGGAGGGGAAAACAAAGAAGGAAATGAAAGTATCGAACACGAATGGAGGACACAAGCAAAGAGCAGGCTGGAGAACACTTTCATTCAGTGGTTGTGATGTTCCTCCAGCGAGCCACACATGCAGAAGCTAACAACACGTTTCTTACAGACACACTGGCCAGCAAACTGTTTCCTCACAGCCCCGTGTCACTCCCACTGACCTTCGTTTTCTCAGCGACAGTGACATTTCATAGCAAAGCCGCTTACACACGTCATAAAGACTAACCTTTATTGGCCATTGACACCATGGATACAGAGACAAGCCAGAAAGGCAGATGTTCACCCACACATGTATGGAAATGTCACTTATTGTCTGCGCCTATATGCTGCGTTACGAAGGACGAGTAAAACGCCATTTCAGGAGAATTTCTCTCTCCGTCTTTGCTCTGTATTGCTTGTGTGACAGCTGGCCCAGGGGTCATCTCCCTCACTGTGCTTTTGTCCCTCTGCCCATTCAGCACTACCTAAAGCCCAGTGCAGCAGCAGCAGCAGCAGCAGCAGCAGCAGCAGCAGCAGCACAACACAATCACAGCAAACTCCCACTGGTGGCCGCCAAGTCTGCATTTCAGCAGGGCAACTCTCACTGCAGCACGCTGGAGTGACAGTGAATGGAAACTTTTTCCACACTCTTCCCAAGGCGCCATCATATTTGTGTAGTATAGCTGACGCACACAAACCTAAAATAGATGGGGTTTTTTTTACTGCTTTAGCCATTTACAGCCAACCTCAGTAATGACATTGTGCGATTTTGTTAAAAACTAAACTGTCCTCCATAAGTTATTGAGAAAGAAATGCATTTTCCCCAATGAGACACTTCTAATGCTGCTAATTTTAGCAGCTTTGTTTCCTAATTTTGTCGATAAGGGAATAAGGACTCTTGCACATAAGTTAAAACAAACTGAAAGTCACATATTTGTCTTATATATAAACAGATATAAACGTGTAGTTTTATTGGAGCCCATTTAGTTTTTACATGGTTAGTTCAGGGTTGGGCTGTACAGTGGCGTAGTGGTTAGCACTTTCGCCTTGCAGTGAGAAGATCCCTGGTTCACGTCCCAGCTCGGACCTGGGATCTTTCTGCATGGAGTTTGCATGTTCTCCCTGTGCATGCGTGGGTTTTCTCCGGGTACTCCGGCTTCCTCCCACAGTCCAAAAACATGCTGAGGTTAATTGATCATTCTAAATTGCCCGTAGGTGTGAATGTGAGAGTGATTGTGTGTCTTTGTGTGTAGCCCTGCGACAGACTGGCGACCTGTCTAGGGTGTCCCCTGCCTTCACCTGAGTCAGCTGGGATAGGCTCCACCCCCCCGCGACCCTAGTGAGGATTAAGCGGTGTATAGATAATGGATGGATGGTTAGTTCAGGGTTCAAATGACTGACTCAAGACCCTTCAGTATCTACTGCAATTATTAACCTTGTACTGCAGAAGTGTGAGGTTTTTCTACGAAACAGCCAGTTCTTGTACAATCAAATGTGTTTTTATTCTGTCTGAGAAACAATCTGTCATTCAGGTTTGTACCATCTGGGAAACTTTGGCCACCCACTGGTTTATACTGAAAAGTAAACTCAACAGATTCTGTTTTAAACAATAACTATAGAAGTATGTGAGGCTGTGGGTCATAGATGCGTCCAAAAATCTCCAAACTCCAATGTCTGTGTGTTTAAATATGATTTAACCCTTTAACCCCAAACAGTTTCTGGGTGTTTTTTTTTTGCTCCTGTTTCATTTTTTTTCTCGCTATGGGCTCATTTTTACTGCAATATAAAGTCCTGCACCTCTGTGGAAACAGAACAACCATGGCTACAAGAAAAGAAAACTCAAAAATGTCTTTTGTGCAGTTCGGCAAGCTATAGTTCCATAAATCTAAAGTAAGTAAAAGAAAAAATAGAATTTATTTTACAAAAAATTGGGAAAAAATTAATCAACATATGCAGTGTTTTTCCAGGTGTCCACATGTGTTATAAATACTGTAAAAAAAAAATTAAAAATTAATTAAAAAATGATGAAATGGTAAATCTAAAGGCTACAGATATTTAATTGTTATCTGTTTGCTATCAGCAGTTTAGCCAAGAAGTTGCTGAATTTTTGTCACATGACTGTTTATCACAACTTAGTCACTCATGGCTTCTTGGTTTTGCCAAGCAGGACAGATTTTTTTTTGCTTTTTGCACAGTTTGGCTTGTGTAAACAACTTAATTTGAAGGATTTTTAGAAAATGTAGAATAAATAGTTTGATGAAATATTACAATTTTAAGCTTAGATTTGGTTAATTTTTCCAATAGAACCAACTTGCCACAGATGAGTAGTTCAAAGACTGCCAGACGGGTGAAAAGGCAGCATTTTTTTTCTATTTTCTTAGTTTCTGGCTCTGACAAAGGGTGTATTTTGGGCACTTTTTTGAACAGAACGTGTTTTTCAAGCCTGCTGGCAGATGTTGGGGTTCACAGAGTGGATTTTTTTCTGAGGACTTGAGCTCAGGTGTCTCTTTCCATAAACCACCTCAGTGTCTCACATGTCGTTGTTTGTGTGTCTCCTCAGTCCAACACTTCCTTTAACCGTGACGTAGTGAAGGCCGGTACCGGTAGACGTTTCCTCGGCGGTCTCCTTGACGACACGTCCTACTGCTACACCCTGGAGGTGTCCTTCTACAGCTACATGACGGCTGGCAGCACCGCCACCGTGCCCTACACCGAGGAGACGTGTATCCTTCGCCCCGCGTGGAAAAGGAAAGATATGCTGATAAGTATAGAGAGCAGCAGCAGTAATGTTATCTCATGTCTTATTGTCTCACACACACAAACTGTTCCTGCAGCAACAATCTCCCACTGAAATCAACTGATCTTGTAATCACTGGAGTCGTTATTTTAATGTTCTTGGCTGGGGGAGTGTGTGAACGTGTGTGTACGAGCGATTGTGTTTGTGCATTTCGGGTCATGTGTACTCGCTAGAAAAAGCATGTTGCTTCTTTGTTGCCTCTTGTTGCGACAGATGTGCAGTGACAGAATAGGGATGTGATAGCTGCGTCTATTGATTTCATTTACAAAGGAGAGAGGAGAAAGGGGGCCTGTGCTGGCATATGTAGTGCCGTGTGTGCGCAGTTGAAGCTTTGATTGTGATAAACAATGGAACAATGGAGCAAACAAGATCCCTGTCAACTACTACCATGCACACACACACACACACACACACATACATTCATCACGCGAAAAAAGCGAAGGTCGCAGGTGCCTTAATGGAGGCAGATGGGAGGAAGTTTTCCTTCGACTGACCTTCTCGGGGCTGAAGAGCTCCTGAGAGCTGGCCAGTGGCGCTCTGATCTCACCGATAGAGTGAGTGAGAAGAGGGAGGAAGAGAGATTTGTAGAGAGCGATAACGACCCTACATATGAAAAGTATGTGCTCCCCTGCACATCCTCTGCTGGTGGAAGGGGCAGCTGGATATAGACGAAGCCCTAGTGCCCTCTAGTGCCGATAGCTGGAACTAGTCTGGCTGCCACAGCTGAGGAAAGTCACGATTCATTAACACATGAAAAGTTAGAGATGAAAAGATCACTCAGAAGTCTTTACGGTGATGTTTTAAGGGGATTTAGTGGCAAACATGCAATAAGAATGAGTAAAAATTAGCCTGTACAGGTGAATTCATGCATGATTTTATGTGTTTTTCATGCAATGTCCATCCATCCATCCATTATGTCAACACCAATCAGTCCTCATTAGGGTCACAGAGGGGCTGGAATCTGTCCCAGCTGTCTCAGGGTGAAAGCAGGGGACACCTGGACAGGTAACAGTCTATCACAGGGCTACACACAGAGACAAATAAGCACACTCACATTCACACCTACAGACAGCTTAGTATCACCAATGAACCTCAGCGTGTTTTTGGCTGCACGGTGGCTCGTTGGTTAGCACTGTGGCCTTGCAGCTAGAAGATCCCCGGTTGGCGTCCCCACCTTCCCGGGATCTTTCTGCATGTTCTCCCTGTGCATGCATGGGTTTTCTTCAGGTACTCCGGCTTCCTTCCATAGTTGAAAAACATGCTGAGGTTAACTGATAATTTGAAACTGACCGTAGGTGTGAGTGTGATTGTTTGTCTCTATGTCTAGCCCTGTGATAGACTGTTACCTGTCCAGGGTTTCCGCTGCCTTCGCCCTAAATCAGCTGGGATAGACTCCAGCCCTCAGGACCCTAATGAGGATTAAGCAGAGTATAGATGATGGATGGATGTTTTTGAACAATGGGAGGAAGTACCTGGAGAAAACCTACGCATGCACACATGCAGACTCCATGCAGAAAGATCCCAGGCTGGGATGTGAACCAGGGATGTTCTAGCTGTGAGGTGAAAGTGCTAACCTCATGCAATGTCATGGCTTGCATTACAGCTGTGATGCACAAATGAAAGTAGGAGTGTGATGGTGGCACTGAAAAAAAAGTAGTGTGGTTGCTGCTTGTGTGTCTGTGTGCAGATTTCCTCTGAAGGTCAAATTATGAGGTCTGGCGGGAGACTTCTTTTTTTGCTTTTTTGTCTATTCGTGTTTAGCTGCATGAAAAAAAAGGGGGGGGCATCTGAGGAGGTGGAGCCGGGACCTGGTGTCGAGTGGAGATTGGGGTCAGGCAGGTTGAAGGAACCGACCATGTCACTTTTTACACCCCAGCAGTCAGCTCGATGGAGCGTGCAAATCATCAACAGAGACCTTTAGCACCCCCCCACCACCACCACCACCTTCCTCTCTCCTCACCTGATGCACACACACATGCAGACCTCTAAAGCAAATAAATAATAACCCCCGCCACCTTCCAAATGCGCTGCCCTCACCCTCTCATCTCTCCTGACTCTCCCCTTTAACACCACTGTGACTTGCAGCCACCAAAATTGAAATCTTAACCTTTCTCTCAGCTGAGACTTTTGTCACAGTTTGAAGGGAAACGACAGTATATGTGTGTGTGTGTGTGTGTGTGTGTGTGTGTGTGTGTGTGTGTGTGTGTGTGTGTGTGTGTGTGTGTGTGGTGTGTGTGTGTGTGTGTGTGTGTGTGTGTGTGTGTGTGTGTGTGTGTGTGTGTTTGTTTTTTGATTTTCGCGTCGTCCTCTCTCCTCTATTCCGTCCTTTCCTCTCATCTCATCACCCAGAACATAACAGCTCATTATATCATCTAGTCAAGCTGAGAATCCTCTTCTCGGAAACAGCGGGGACAACCTCTATTGTGTGTCTGTCTTCTCTTTGTCCTCTAATCATTTAGCACCTGTGTGTGCGTTTCCTCGTGTTTTTCCACCTGCTCCTGCACGTCTCTCCTCTGTGATTTCATCACATCCAGAGAGCTAAATCTGCAGTGCTGGATTTAAACAGAGCAGATTTTTTTCCTCCTGTTTTATATTGAGTGCAGCAGCATTTTTGTTTTCTTTTTTTTTAATGGAGCCTCAAATTCCAACTGCAGAGTTTGAACTGGAAAGTGGAATGGATCAAGGTTGAGAGAATCTGGGATCTTGTTCAAAACACAGCTTGACGCTTTCTGCAGTGCGTGTGTGTGTGTGTACAGTGTGTATTTTTTGTGAGCCTACTTACTGAGTGTGTATATGTGTGTGTTCTTTTTTTTTTGTACTGTGGAGGGACAGTAATCTCTTTGACTCTGAATAATAACTGAATTTATTTTTTTTGCTCTTGTTTTTCGAAGAGCAGCTGCTTCTTCTGTCAGTCCAGATGTGCAGATCTTCAGGAGAGAAATTCAATGCAATTATCTTTCTTGATTCGTGCAAGTTTTCCTCAGTGAAGAAATGCATGCAGAGGAAGCTACAGTCTTCGCTACGGACTGTATAGGAAGATGGATAGACCTTCTGTGATGTCACTTGTAGGTTTCCTTTTGTGACTCCGGTTGTTGCCCTCTCGGCAGTGCCAGACTCCTCCCACCTGTCAGTTAAAGTGGCCACACCCTGAATCTCACATAAGATCATAGACTGTATGCATAAGATTAACCTTCTGAATCCTAAAAACTGCTGGCAGCTTAGAAAGGTCTTTTATATTTTTAAAAACCGCCAATAATTCACCATTTATCGATGCCAGAAACTGTAAAAACAGAACCTTAACCAATCTCAGCTTAAAATCATGATGTTTAGACAAAATCTTTTTATTCTATATGTGATAAAGTAGGTATACAAAATGAATGAATGGATTTGTGGGTGAAGCTAACATATGTTCTCAATTTACTAGTCATTTATCAGTTATATCTAGTTTAAAAGTTGTTTGCTCAACCTTCTGTACCCCAAAACCTTCTGGCAGATTTTAAAGGCGTGTTATTTTTACAAAATCACCAAAATTACGCCATTTATCTGAGCCAGTAACTGTAGAAACAGGAAGAATCATCAAATTTTAAAGTTTCCGACAGTCCTTGAACTGCTCATCAGTGATGTGTGGTTCAGTTAGAAAGCTTAACCAAATCCAACCTTAAAATCCTCATATTTAATGACTCAATTATGCATGTTTCAGTTAAATATTCACCAAAAAATAAGCCATTTGCACTAAATAGATTCTGTAAAAAAGAAAAAAAAGTTCCACTTTCATTAATAACTCAGCTGCAGCTAACAGTCATGTCAGAAAAATGTAGTGACTGTTCGGCTGAACTGCAGGCTGTGCTTAAACAGCAAATAAGAGACAAGTATGGAAATACATTTAAAATCTAAGTAGTAAAATATCTGTAATGTGTAGTGTCACCATTTTTTACAGTATCAATAACAACTGTGGACACTTAGAAAACATTGTATATGTTAATTACAAGTTTTTCCAATTTTTGTAAACTAAATATTTCAAGTAATTTAACTTCTGTTTTCTGTTTTTTAGGATTTTTGGTATTATAACTGTTTCATACTGCACAGAGGACATTTCTGAGTTCTCTCTTCTAGTCATGGTTGTTCTGTTTCCATAGAGGGGCAAGACTATATTGTAGTGACAAATGTGTGAGGAAAAACATGGCAGGAGCAAAAAGCAAACAAACAAAAACAACAAAACTAAATTCCAATTGAACAGCTAAAAACCTACACAGAAACTGCTTGAAGTTCGTAAGCAAAAGGATAAAATCAGCTAAAGATGGGATATTTTAACTTAAAATACTCCAATAATGAAAAATTAGGAAACAGTGGAAAAAGGTGCCAGAAGTGCTTTGGAGTTCAGAGTGTTAAGACTTAGTAGAATTTAATCGGGTGAGTTA
Source organism: Amphiprion clarkii (assembly GCA_027123335.1). Taxonomy (NCBI): domain Eukaryota; kingdom Metazoa; phylum Chordata; class Actinopteri; family Pomacentridae; genus Amphiprion; species Amphiprion clarkii. The sequence continues at coordinate 831,737 of CM049569.1, forward strand.
TATAAGATTCACCTTCCATCATTAACGAGGAAATGAACTAAAGAGATCAAAAGTGCTTTCTATACCAGGTTGTAAACATTGTTTATTTCTGCTGTAAATTTGAGCATTTTAACATGGAGGTCTATGGAGATTGACTCGCTGTTGGATGCAACCTCTAGTGGCCACTTTAGGAACTGCAGGCCTTGAAAGTTGTCGCTTGGTACAAATTTCTGGGAATGTCTTCGCATCAAACGTGGTCACTGACAGTCTGATCAAGCGCAGCATCCATGGGTTATTCATCTGGATTGTGCAACATCAGCAAAGGGGTGGATGCAGTGATACGGGATGTCCTGACAGTCGGGTCAGCTGGCTTTGAAACACACACAAATACACACTCCCCATTCCCTTCATGTGTGTAAGTGCCAAACGCTCACCATAACAGCGGGCCTCCATGAATACCAGAGCTGCCAATGGAACACGGTATGCATCAGTGAACGTGACGCCCGAGGACAGGCTGTGACAAGTATGCAAATGGTATAGCTCAGAGGCAAATAAGCTTCACTGCCACACATCATACACATCATATCACACAGACACGCACAAATGGATAGGCACTCACACATGCAGGCGAGCGCACACAGACACACCGGCGTCTATGCACACAGTCGATTGCACAAATATTGTTGCCATGCTCAGATGAACAGGTGTCCTCACATGAGTACACGCAAAGTTGCACAAACACCTCCACTTGTGTTTTCAGTCGGTTTTGTGTGGACGCTGATAAGGCCCAAAGTCGGAGAAAGTTTGGAAATTTCGTTCTGAAGTTGTGCTCACGGCTGAAAATGTGTGGTTGAAACTTTTAAAATAGTTTGAATGCTGAAAGAAGCTGAAATAGCAGTTAAAATGGAAGTTTAAGTGAAAATTTGACCTTCATACTGATGAATATGTTTATGTTTACATAGAGATGGTTTGAAATTTTGCACCTTTTCATTTGCGTTTCTTTTTTCTTTAGCTTTATAAGTACAGGAGACAGAAACATGAAACTTTCAGGGCTGAAAGACACACTGGAGCGCTGGTTCAGGCTCATCTTGTATGTATGATTCCTTCTCTATCAGAACAGTATTCTGACATGCGCATATTTAAATCTGGTAAACAGAATGTAAAATTTTCCATATGTGCAGGTTCAAAGCATCATCATGTTAGAAAATTGATTGGACACAGTAGGAATTATGGCTGGAAGATGAACCTGGTGGCAAATGTAGGTACAGCCTTTAATTTGTTGTAACATGCTAATATGAGACCTGAAAATTTACCCAGAATGCACTTTTCAAAGTTTATGCTCAAATCTGGTTATGAAAATATCATTCTGAACTGAAATGAGATTTAGTCTTTAGATTATGACACCTGAAGTGGATGTAAAATTGATTTGGTTGCAGTTTTTAACAGAACTCAAATGTGTTTTTCAGCTTTGGAAATTTGATGTGTCTATTTCCTGAACTTATGAAGTTATGAGGATAATGCAAATCAAAAGGCCACACTGTAGACCCAACCATACGTGCTTCAAGGCTTACAGTAACCGTGTCCAATGCAGCTGCATTGATCCAGAATGTGTCAGCTGCACAATCAAGGCTGTAAAATTGTGCGATTTCTACAGTTTTTTTGGTCTATTATTTTCTTTTCACTTGCGCCAACGTCATGGTGTCTTTTTCTTTTTGCTTCAAACCAGCATCAAAGCCCTCATAAGGATTACGACAGCAGGATGAACCACAGGACTTTCATCCCACTTGAGTTGAGTAGGTTTTTTAATCACAATTTACTCTCATTTTTAGTTGTTTTTGGTTTTCTTTATGCTACAAAACTACTTCAGAAGGCTTCAGAGCCTGAACTACTCGGTCAGATTCAGGAAAATATCCTGATTCAGGTAAAACACATGAAATACATACAGTAGTTTTCTACATTTCTAGAGCGATTTCCCATGAAAAGCCCCTAAAAAACTTTGTCATCTCACAAATTTACAGCCTTTTTCTGTGTGAAAATAACACACTGTGGCTCTACTTCCTACTATTACACGTCTTTTGTGAGACTGTGTCGAACTCTCAGTGGAAGAGTAAAAATTGAAAGCCTGTAAAATGTCAGCAAAAGTGTCGGAGTTGAAGGCAGTGATGTGTAACCTACTCAAAGCAGTTGAACAGCCAGTTTGAGATCAGGAGTGAGCAGCTGAAATGTTAGAAACGAACTTAAAGGAATCCATTGTAAACCACAGATAATTGCTGGCAGTGCAGATCTTTTGAAGCATCTCTCGTTTTGAGTTCATTTTTATTTATTATCTCTTCTGCCATCGTATTGTAGCATTATAAAAATGAATGGATTAATGTCGGCAATAACAAAGAACATAAAGACAGAGTTGGAGCTATAAAGTGCAGGTACTTAGATGAGATGTGCGTGTGTTTATACTTTAATTCACTTTTTGTTTTACAGTGTCTTTCTTTGTTTAACTTTTTGGAACTAATTGCTCCTTCTGAACCGTCAAATGACAGACAGAAACATACTAATTGCCATATTAAAAGAGTATCTTTATGCTGTTTTTAAAAGATCAGTGCATATAGTGTAAGAAAACAGGCGTTTTTTTCATTTTATTGCTCAGGTTTCAGAGCTCGTCTCCTTGACAGTGACAGTTCTTCCTGTCAGGGATTTAAATCAGCTCCTGTTTGTCCCTTTGGGCAGCAGGACATGAGGTCTTTCAGTCCGCTGCTGGGGACAAAAATGTCCCTTTCTGTATTGCTGTTGTTGACTAGCCTCTTAATTAGCATTGATAATTAGTCCTCTACGTGTCAGAGCGGTGACAGGACCTGTCAGTGGCCCGTATTGATGTCTCCAACGTCCCCTTGCTCGTCTCCTTGTTAACTCCCGTCCGATCTCGACAGCATTCTCCACGTGTCTTGTTCGTTTTACCACTAGGGGCCTTGTTGTCTGCTCGTCACCTTGTCGGTCTGTCTGTCTGGCAGGACCGGGCACAAGAGACGTGGCGGTGAAAGACGCTAAATGCCGCGCCGACAGCAAACAACTGCAGTAAACAAGTCATGACGGCGCCTCCGTCTCACGTGTCCCACAATCTCATCAGCATCAGAGTCCGGCGTGCCCTTGAGCCATGACAGTGACCTGCTATTGATTGGACAAGGCCACGATGTGTACAAGATGTTAAAGAATACACCTCACACACCTCAGGGACAGCAGCAGAGACACTGACAGGCTGGACACACACACCTCAGTGACCTCCCCACTGATGGATAATGACTACACAATGATCTGATGATACTTTAGACGCATAATACGCAATATTCCATCTCAGTCATCAAACTTCTTGAGCAATTTCTGCTCAGCAATGTCTGATTTGCCTGAAAGTTTTATACCATGAAATGGGGATATTTATAAACACATTTGTCAAATTTTAACTTCATATCTCAAATGAGAGGGTTAGAAGCAGAGTGGTCTAACACCACAGCTCAAACGTAGCGTTATGGTGGCAGTTCTAACGTTCATGAAAACACCAAACTTTGAACCCATTTTTCTCAAAAACTACAGAAAGTGGCTTAGACCACTCTACTCCAACCCTTCAAATACTTTAGGAGATAACAGTACATATACCTTTTACAGAGCAATGCATTTAAAAAACATTCTTTTTTTCAGATAAAAGCTTGAAATTTTCACTCTTATTACCCATAATGCCACTGATTTAGACTCTGCAGCATTGGACAAGAACATAAGTTAATATACAATAATGAGAGCTGAAATATGAAGAAACTTTGAGCACACATTAACAAAAAAAAATAAAAAATTGGTCATGCAGAAGTAGACTAGTGATGTTGTCAGAACCGTATGTAGCTACATGTCACAATAAGACAAAACTAAATATATAAAATACTTTTTAATATGAAATACTTGACCATAAAAATGAAAAGAAAGTTATTTTTATTGAACTTTCATAGCTGGCTGAGCAGGTATGACAAGTTGTACCACAAAAATATTGGTAGATCCAAGTAGGTCTGAGTTCTGGGGTTTCAAATGGATCTCCATACAATACAGTAAAACTAAGAAAACATATGTTAATTTTTAATATGGGTATGTTTTTCATTTTCAGATCCCACGTTGTAGGCAGAGACTTGCCAGGTAATTTTGTGTTATTTCTTTAAGAATTATCACATTAGCATCAGTGGGATTTTTCCAGTGGAAACTTTCATGTCTTGACTTATATTTAATGGTAACTTGATCTGCTAATGTGAGCAAGACTTTAGTGGTAAATTTATTCTCATGATCACTGTGGAAGCTGTTTAATAGGATCAGAATGGCTCCTCTTGCTTTGTGTTCCATTGGGGATAAACTTGGCCTTTAAAACCAAAGTCACAGCTGGACTGTGCAGAAAGTTAAAGTGTGAAGACATGTATATTTATAAGAGCTGCTGAACAGTCTACCTTCAAGCATCTCTTCCCATAAGTAAATGAATTCAGTATAATATGTACCCTTTCACTGTGTTTTTTCCAGAACAATACATATGCATATATTTTGTTAATTATATTTGGCTATCCAGAAAATGTTTTTGTGGTACAACTTGTCAAACTTTCTTTTCATTTCTGTGGCCAAATATTTCATATTTAAAGGTATTTTTGATGTTTAGTTTTGTATTATTGTGTCACGCAGTTACTTATGGTTCATCAAATATCACCAGCTGACTTCTGCATTATCATTTTGTTTGTTAATGTTTATTCAAAGTTGTGACTTTTCATGATTGCTTCACTGTTTTCATATTTTACCTCACACATAGTAGTTTGATCTGCTCATCTAGTATTACAGATTCTGAATCAATTTTATGATGAGAAATAACAGTAAAGATTTCAGAATTTTATCTTTGATAGTTCCTGAGATGCTGTAAATCAAACATCAAATTTTGATGAGCTGAAAGTGGGTCAACATGCAATTTTTAAAAATTTCACCAAAGCAGTTAATATATCAATCTAAAGTTTCACAGATACCATTTTAAATATCTGTAGTTTATGATAAAAATAAGTTTCCAGTAAAGCAGACATGTCTGAGCAGAAGGCCCCTGATGATTTCAGACTGAATAACTATTATCAGCATGTGTTAATTCAACACAGGCTGCGTTTTGAAGCAGCTGAAGCAGCTTTTCTGAGTATTTCCACCACCACCCACCACTCTAATCCGAGCTGCAGCCCGCCGACTGCGTCCTGGCTCACGCCGGCATCACTTCCTGCTTCCAGAGCCCACGGTTTCCCCCGGCAACGGGCCAGGCAGCAGCCAGGGCATCCTCTGTGTCCCCGACCGTTCACCCTGTGGAAGAGGTTCTCCTTCAGAAGCCGACCGTCCATCACAAAACCTCCTGTAATAGACGGTGAGTCGTGACAAGCCAAGCTGAGAGGCCATCTGCGCTCGGTGGGGTCCGGGAGATATTTCTGTCGCTGAGCGTGCCTGGCCAAAGAGCTCAGGACTGGCACCAAGCTCTGCTGATGGAAGAGAAGTGAGGAAAACACCCAAAACTTTCCAGAGGTCACACAGAAGACGTCAAGGATACAAGGACACAGTAGACAGTACAGTTGTGTGAGTGTGTGTGTGTGTGTTTACATCAGTGTATCATCTCTAGTAGCAGACGCATCAATCAGATTAAATCACATTTCAATCAGAGTACATTTTACAATAGAATAGTCATTGTTAAACGAAAACCCGTGGCAGCTTAGCAGTTCTTTGGGTTAGCAAAGTCATTACAAAAAAAATTAAATGAAATAAATGAAAATATAATACAAATAAAAAAAAATTTAAAAGTGCAGAAAGGGTTCATTTCACTATAATCACAACTGACTAAATGGATTATTTCAGGTCTTTATTTTAAATGCTACTGCTGGTTATGCCCCCTTCAGGAAGGAGACTCTCTCTGCATTTTCAGTTCCTCTGATGCTAGATGTGTACGAAGAGTCTTGTGTTCACTCTTGCAGCCGACAGCAGGACTTTTGTTGTGCTTTGCTTGTGGTTGAGACATTTTAGAGTCAGCAGAAGAAGCTCTAGAAAGTACATAGAATAGAATAGAATAGAATAGAATAGAATAGAATAGAATAGAATAGAATAGAATAGAATAGAATAGAATAGAAGTTGTTTGTCTTTGCAGCTTTGCAACAAAATTAGTCAGACATCTCTTGGCGCATAATAAATAAACACAAAATGCTTAAACATCATGAGTTAACCAAAGTGCTGCACAAGTTATCAGTGAGGCAGCAACGTAAAAAATTATTAATACTTGTAAAAATCTATTTGTAAAACAACTAGAAATATAAAATACTAAAAACAAAGCCAAACCTTGCAAGATTAGTACCTGAAATAAAATAGAAAATACTAAAATATGAAGGCCATTACAAGCAACCAAAAGCTGTTAATAACATGAACACCTTGACATTTTTCTTAAAAATGTCGCTGAAGGAGGAACATTGGATTAAATAAAAGCTGCTTCGAAGCGTTGGCGCTACTGCTGGTACAGTTAACAGCTGCTGTTGAGCATCCAAGAAGCCTGGGGGTAAATTAGGGCAGAGAAAAGTCCTGAAATGTACCCAGGTGCCAAACCATGCATGGCTTAAAATCGATTCTGTAGTAAACAGGCAGCCAGAGCAGCGATGCAGGAACAGATGTGATGCTTTTCATTTCTTTGGTACCGCTTAGGAGTCTTGCAACAGATAGAAGCGGCCGATACGAACTGCATTAATTTCCTCAAGGATGTTACTGCTGTAGTCACAGTCTTTGTGTCATTCAGACGATGGATGGATCTTAGTTTATTGCCTTGGAGTTAATCTGTTTGTCAAAATTCAGGCATGTAGTTTGGTTCTCAGTAGCTGGTGGATCAAACAGTCACTTCAGTTTTATTGTCATTTAGCGGAAGACAGTTTTTTTTTGTCTATCCAGCACCTCCTGGTGGTGAATTATCTTCATATGTGCCTTTTTTTTGGCCATAATAGCTGCATGACTGTACTTGGGATTATTAGCCTTCTCACTGATCGATTAATTGATCCACAACTTTGATCCAAACTACCTCAACAACTGTTGCACTGGTTTCCATGAAAGTTTGTATAGATTCTAATGGTTTCCAGAGTGTTAATGCTAATGATTTTGGTTTTCTCTAAACTTTCTCTCTTGAGCCACTAATGGAGCAAATATCTCAGGTATCCTTTGACATCTTTACTGGATTAATTCTCTCAGCATCCTTTATATATGTTTATGTTTTCCATGTGATTATCTGCAATAACTTTGCTTATCATTTAATTTTTCTTCAGCATCATCATCAGGTCAATTTTAGGGTTTTACGTTACATACTAGAAAGAATAAAGGCATTCCCATCAGCTGCATTTAGCAAATTAGCATGCTAACATGCAAAAATAATGCTCGTTTAAGACACGAAAAGAGCAACATCGCTGCTTCATCAATCTGTTAAACCATCATTCAGGCGAGATTTGACAGCCCATCAAGTGATGTCTAATATGTCATACCAATAAACAAAAGACTAAATCTAAGCTAACAGCAAGGCTAGCAGCTTATCTGTCAAATTTATTAACGCTGAAAATGACGTCTATGTGTGATGATAAGCTAACGACTACTTTACCAACAGTAAAGTGAAAATATTGGCTGTGATGCTGTGTAAGACATGACAGTGTACGCAAAGTACACAGTGAGACTTTCTGTTCGATCCGAAACAATCCTGTCTCTTTTTTTTTGCAGATAATATATAATTATGACTAATTAAAGAAATTACTGCTGTTGTTCCACGTGTAACCGCACACAACTCTCTACTCTTATGGATCCTGCAGGTTTTTAATTGATTTGGAGGAAAGAGTCTTACTAATAGCTCCTGTTAACTTTTTGTCAAAACCTGGATTGCATTCATTATTAGTGAGTCTCTGTCTTGAGATTATGATTTTTCTGTGGACATTTCAGTTTGTAGTTTATGTAGAATTGTAGCTAACGGGAAAAAATGTTTGTGAATTTGGCGCACAAACTGTGTCTTTTGCTCTCTGTGAATTTTTGGACCAGTATTGGTGCTGAAACATGGAAAAATTCCCCAAATCCCTTCCAAATAGTGCACTCAAAGGGCTGTGACTTGTGCGTGCCTATTTGTTTATGCGACGACATGAAATTCAGACTTGTGCCACGTTGACAGTGATGCAGAGATGTGTCCAGGTCCGACCTGTCGTTGCAGCTTTTATGAAGACATGAAGCCGGCATGTTTCGTTTCAGATTAAATGGAAGGAGTGGAGGTCTGAAAGAGAGCAAACATGGTTAATTTTATAGCTGCATTATCACTGTGAGAAGGTCTGACATGGCTGTGGAGTTTTGTGTCGATCTATTGTGCATTAAAATTAGCATAAAGGCAACATTCAGGAGGGCTTAACCTTCTTTTGTTCGTCCATAGTTTTATCTCAACCTAATCGGTATCATCAGACTGTTGTGTTTAATGAGACACACTGTGAGGCCCCCCCACCCACACACACACACACACACACACACAGACTCACAGCAAGTCTGGCCTGATGCAGGACTCACAGACAAACGGCCAGATGGGGTATAAACATAGTGTGGAGTCGTGTGGAGAGTGTTGCCATCAGCCTGCCGAGTGAAGAATGAAGTCCTGCTCAGCCTCCTGAACATACACATCAATACGCCATCAAAGGCCAAGGTGACAGACTCGCGACAGAGGGGCTGGCTTGCATATTTACAGGCCTAACTTCCCGGTAATACCGTCTGGTTTGTGTGTTGCTTGAGGTATGACAAACTAGAAAGCCGGAGGTGTACGCCCCGGCAGCCTGCTCAAACCTGCAGATGGATGGTTTACAAGTCCAACAGCTTTTGGGGAATTGCTTTTTCGCCTTTAGCAACTAGAATTTATGTAGCGTGGGTCTTTTTTTTATCATTTCAAAGAAAAGGGAAAAGAAAAATGACCAAACACCATCTATTTGTTGTTGTTTTTCCCTCTCATTTTAAATGCTTTTTGTTGTTGTTGGTGTCTGTATGCCAGTTGTTTCAATCACACAGATAGATAGTCCAGCAGATGACAGGTCGTATCTGAGTATCAACAAGGTAATGACAAGGGAAAAGTGACAGATTACGTCTCCGTGTTGCTCCATCATGCTCCAGCCCTGTGAAGGATGGAGGTAGCTACTCATCAGTGCCACCAGATAGAGAAAACCCGCTCTGGATCTGTTTGTTTGGATGAACTGTAGAGGATGGAGATGTGTCTGAAAGAGGTGGACGGACAGATTGGCAGCTCATAATGACGTGTTTTTTCCAGTCCACTCACCTCACATGAAATTTACTTGTGTTAGCTCCTATTTATCTGCATTTACTACACGCTCACTCCCGCTGATTGGGAACATTGTCGGCATCCAGTGTTTTGCTATTTCTTCATCATCGGAACCTGATTGGCATCATTACTCGTCTTGCTAGCTTAATGATCGCAGGCTTAGCAACAGCACTCATAGGCGCTCAGCTGTTTTAAAAAGGCCACAAAGTTATTGATATTGTCCCTAATGTAGTGAGGGACGGTTGGGCAGCGGGATGATGTGTGCACTCACCTCTGCATTTAAATTAGGCCCCAGTGTATAAGTAATTGCTTTTGTCTGATTCATACCGGCGCCGTGCATTCGGCTGACGTGAGTGAAATGCAGCTGATTTAGCTCCACTAAACTCAGCAGTGTGGTGTAACTGGAGGATTTACGCTGCTCATTTCTCCAGGCGCTTGTCGCCAGTTATTTATTGGAGCTCGCTGGGCGTGTCGGCCATGACGGAGGGGATGCTTTTAAGGCCCTTTTCGTAAAAATACTGCTTCATGTTACACGTGTCTCAAAACCTACTTGTAGATTTAGTGGTTTGAATGCATCATGCAAATGTACATAATCGATATGAAAAATTTAGAGTGCCTTCAATCTGTGGAAATTTTTCACCTCCGTTCCATACAGTTGGGTGTTTTAGTCTGCAGTATTTTTGCAGCTGTGACTTTTCCTGCCAAGCTGCTTTCTGCGAGCTGAAAAAAGTCACATGTCACCAGTTTTTCTTTATGGTTCCAAAATAAATTAGTTGCATAGATGTTTGTCACAACAAATGTTTTGACTTGCAACAGCAGTAAATCATATATGGAGCTAATACCATTAATCATTGCATAAAAAAGGCCTATTTAACTAAAGCCTGCATTACTGGTTTTCTATTTCTTGCCACTTGAGTTCAACACAAAAAATAAATGTACTGTCACCACATAAAATTTATATACTGTTAAAACGTTTTTAAAAACTGTTTTTAACTGTATTTCTTTCCAATTGACTGTTTTTTCTACAGATTTTTCCCCGTTTTGTTAAATTACAGACAATATCTAGTAGAATCACATAAAGAATGTGTTTATTTACATATTATTGATTAAAAAAGAGAGACTGCCTTCGTGTCTACATCAAATATCTTTGTACAAATGCTAATTCTCTCCCTTACTTTAAAATTACCGTACTTTTTTGCTTTAAAAAATTCAATAAGCAAAAAAAAATCTAATTTCATGAACATTTGCTGTTTTTTTTTTTTTTTTTAATTCTGTTTATTGAAAATTAAAATTAAAAATGTTTCAAGCCTCTTAAATAGTTATTTTACAGTTTTCCCTCTTTTGGTTAAATTACAGAAAAAAAAAATCCAAAAATCACAGAAAAGAAGTATTGGTTTACAGTTACACACAAAAAAATCTGCCAAAAAATAAAGATGTCCTTATCAAAGATCTGTATTTTTAAAATAGTAATTATTGTTTTGTTTTTTTACAATGATTACCAGTGAAAATACATAGTGTTGCTGTATTTATTTTGTATTTATTTGACAGGTTATTGTGGCAATTTTTACTATTTTTACAACTTTCTTTTGCTGCCTCTATTTATTTATTTATGTATTTTTATTAGCAGATTTTTTTCTCCTTTTTTTTTCTTTTTTTCTGACTATTTCAGCAGCCAAAGAGCAACATGAATATTCATTTCCATTGCTCCTGGCCCTCCTGTTAATGAAAGTCCAAAATTCTAACTACTTTGGGCTCAGATTTTGGTCTCTGAGGAGAAGTTGTGTGGTTTTAGTTTGCTAAATACTTCACGGTGTTTGTCATAACTAAAATAAAGTAAAATTACAGTTCATAAATCCAAAAGAATCAGCTCAAAGGTGCCAAAAGTCTTCGTAGAACTGATGGAAACAGTTACTACAAGTGATTCCTTTTACATAAAAATAGTCTTTGCTTGTTTTAAATACAGATTTATACACCTTTATGTTAATTTCCCCTTTTTTTCCCTTTGTCATGTGCTGCCTCCTTTGTAATGGCTCTGTAACTACCACTTTCAGAAATGCTGTTTTGCAGAGCTACTTCAATTCAAAGACATTTAACTTTAACTTCCTGTATCAGACACAAAGTTGGGCCGAAACGTGGCTCGAACCTTCCTGGACTACTACAAACAGAACAGCTTTATCAAGGACAACCGGCCGACTCACATTCAAAGGTAAAACAGTCACAGCAGTAAATAACTCGAGTGTCTTTTGCTTATTACTGAATGTGGTTGTTTTCTGAACTTTGTGCCTCCGTCTCCGTCATTCATGTTGAATTGTTTGTCTCTGCAGCTCGGAGGCGACGTCCCAGACGGGCAACAGTAACGGGAAGGTCGGCGTCGTTGGCAGAGACTCATCGGACAGAGAGAAGGAGAGGAGTGTCAGACACTAGACGGACAGACGGACTCAGGCTGAGCAAGTATGAAATGCAGAGCGCCGTGGCAGGAGGATCCTTCATGCTTCATCGCATTTATAAGCTCCACATCTCCGCAGCTATAAAGACCTATTTTCACAGATTTGTAACAGTGGGATGGCTGCTACTTGCAGGACTCTGAACAGGTTTCCTCCAGGGTTGTTTAGTGACTATGAAACATGGAGTATTGAAACACTGAAGGGAGACGGACTGCTATCCATCTGAACTCCATCTGAGGCCTTCACTCATTTTTGTTGTGGAAAAAAAAAGCATGCTTCTTCAGTCTTAGTGACTTATTCAGTGTCGTTATTGTGTTATTTGCTCTGTTTTATACTATATTCAGCCATTAAACAATTAAGTACTTAATCATAATGTTTCTGTCTTAAATCAATACCGAGTAGCCAAATACAGCCTTGTAGGGGTCATTTGATCAGTGGTTTGGTAGATTTTCACATCCAATATTTAGGATTTTTTTTTCTAATTTTGGTGTTTTTTTTTGTTTTGTTTTGTTTTTTTAAACAAACAAACAAACAAACAAAACATAAATAACTTTAAAAGGTGCCACTATGACCCTTATAATCTGCACAGTCTGATTGGTCCTGCATCACAAGTGGCAGCCAATCAGTGAAGGATAAAAGTGGACACAGATGTAAAACTAAGGCTGCACTTACATTGTTTTAGCATGAGCAATATGTATCACAGCCACATAAAGCAAAGCAAATGAATTTGAATGCAAAATGCTTCAAGTTTTTTGCCGCTTGATATGAAAAGAACACTCACATGTTTTTCATTCTAAGACTGATCTACAAAAGAAGTCTGTCTGGATTACCATTTACTTGAATTTAGAAGTTCTTGAATGATTTTTTTTTTTTACCTTTATTTAAAAGTCACAGAGTCTGTTGTCTGTTTTAAAATGTTGTTGAGATGTCATTGATTTTTTGTGTTTCATTTTGTTTTGTTTATTTTTGCAGGGAAAAGTAAAGAAAAAGAGAACAACCACAGAGCAATAAATACGCCTCATAAAACAATACAAAACTTAAAAGTCTATCAGTGTGAGATAATAAATCAAAGTAAAAAAAAAACAATAAAATTGTCTAATGTTTAAAAATATTGTTGGTATGTTGTTGAAATGTTGTTTAGATGTTTAAATGTTGTTTAAATGTTAAGAGTCGATTTGTTTGGATTCTGTGCGGTGATTTTACAACGTGACGCAGCGAGCCTCTGATTGGCTGCTTCCCCATCACGTGACGCAACAGTTGCTGTTATGACAACCAGCTTTAAAAGTTGGATGAATGGCTCCGAAGAAACAGCAGCGGTGGATTTCCTCCTCTGAAGTGCCGCAGAAGTGTCTGAAATGCTCCGTACAGCTGAACATCCAAACAGTGAGTCCGTATAAGAGCTACTGTTACGATAAAAAACCCAGAAAACGACCTGTTGCCGTGTTTTTGGTAACGACAGCTAGCTAACGAGCTTCCAACAGCTTTCATTACTTAATGCTAATTAGCCGGCTAGTTAGCTCACCAGCTAACGCTAACTGAACGTCCCGGCGAACTGGTTTTAATATCACAGACTGAGAGAACTAGTGTAGTTAATTTATTTACCAGTTCTCCTAAATCCTCCTCAGTATTACCAGCAGCCTTATCGGTGACGTTAGTAGCCCAACAGAAATGTATGTCAGGAAGTACAAACCGTTGGAGAATGAGCCTCAACTGTTCAGCATTTATCCGGTTAGAAATACACTTTTTCTGTCCTACATGTTGCTGTTCGTAACATGAGCAAATAAAACAAAACATACGTATGTAACCTCATATATACATATAAACCCTACAGAGAAAAAACATATAAACCTCCTGACACATAACTAGGAAAACTAAGCTCAGCTAGAAGTTTGTTTCTTTTATTGTCTTTCATTACAAGCAAACAAGCAGTCAGTCAGACAGCTGGACAGACATGCAGACAGAAACGAAAGACAGTCTGTGACAATATAGTCACTTTTTTCTTTTTTCCATTCTCTGACATTAATGTACGTATTTTTTATTTTTTTTTTAAATTGTACCTCTCCACCTTAGAGATGGGAACTGAAAAAAATAAATGGGTAAATAAAAAAAAAAAGCAAACCAATCTGACTTGCTTACAGAAAAATTTAAATATCTCATTTCTATTCAACCATTGAGTTAATCTACAAACTTGTCAGGTGTGACCTTAAAGGACAATGATCCGACAGAGTGACTGGTACTCAGACACTCCTTTGACTGTAAAATACCACTTTGAATTACAACTTTATTCAAATGACGCAATGCCACAGGTGACAAGAGAAAGATGAGAATGAGCCACTGGCTGCTGAACGCTGCATGTCAATTATGTTAATAGCAAAGCACTCGAATGTCCAAAACCGTGTCCGTTGTCATCTACAGAAATGTTTCAGATAACACAGTACAACAGAAAATGTGCCACATGATGTGATCTTGTCCTGAAAACTGTTCAACAACTTCACTGAGCCCTTCAGGAAATTAGGATAATCTTCCACAAGCACAATCAACAACCTTATTAACTCAACTCCCTATCTGCCTATTATCATTCCCAATATACCTGGTTGTATACTTGGTCCATTGTGTTGTGGAGATGCCCTATTTATTCCTGTATGGTAATCGGAATACATAGAATTTAATAAAATATTACATCCTGTGTTTATATTTTTGTTCAGTATACATGATGTCTGTTTTAGAATGGTGTGAACTATTCTGTAAATGTGTGTTTATGACAGTTTTTCATTGAAAACAGACTAAATCCAGAAGTTGAGCACCAAATCAGTTGTATGCTGTCTTGTTCCATGTTTCTGTGCAGGTCACATGCCCAGGAGTGCTGCTCACTAAGAAGAATGATGTCTACCTCAGTGTGTGCATCCTGGGCCAGTACAGGAAGACCCCCTGTTTGCCGCCGGTCTTCCCCTTACGCTTTCTGCACAAAATGGTTTTTGTCAAGGTGAGAATAATACAATTTATTACAGAAATAAAAGATGTCTTGTTGGCTGGGATTGCCATCCGCCTGTGGCTGTTTTGCTCAGACTCAGAAGAGAGACGGTGAGAAGGTTAGAGGCTTCATGTTCAAACCCTTCTAGCATAGCAGCATGTATCGATTCTACAGTAGATTAGTCATAAAAAAAAGTCCATCCCGGGGTTATATTTATTTATTATTTTTCAATTAAAGCATTAAGAATGTTAAATGTTTTAAACTTGCTTAGCTAAACACATTAACTTGGAGCAGTCAGTTACATTTAGCTGATGAGTAGCGAATAGATTATGGACTAGATTAGATTTGATAGAAGTTTCTTTGTATTTTCATTTCTGAGACAAAGCAGTTCATTCAGCAAAATTATTAGTAGAATACTATTGAAAATAATCCATCTTTAACACTCCTAACTAAAAGCAATTTCTGGGCATTTTTTGGCCCTGTCACATTTTTGGACACTGAGCTTAATTAGTTTAATTAAACCACTGATGCAAAAATAAATATAGAAAATGGAATTATTTTTGGCAAATTAATTAATTCTCTGCTCTTAAATTCTCAGTAATGAACACTTTCTGTCTTTAATAATGGTAATTATGTACCCTAATGTTTAGTAGTAATCTTAGTCACCTTAGTAGTATCATTTGATGAATCAAACAATTAATTGAGGGAAATATTAAATAGATTAATACGAAGGTCACAAAATGACCTTTCGATGGCCTCTGACCAGAGCTCTCCATCACTTCTCATTCTTCTGGACTTAACAGCTGCTTTTGATACAGTTGATCACAACATCCTTCTCCACCAATGCAATGCAATGTTGGTCTGTCTGGTGCTGTGCTGGACTGGTTCAAATCATTCCTGGCCTACTGCAATGCCCTCCTCATCGGGATCCCAGCAAAAAGCCTCCAAAAGCTTCAACATGTGCAAAACACCGCCACCAGGATCGTGACGAGGACACCCAAACAAGCCCGCATTACACCTGTCCTCCGTAACCTCCACTGGCTTCCAATCTCAAATCCAATCCATCCAATACAAAGTCTGTCCGCTTGCCGACCAGTGCATTCATGGACATGCCCCGGACTACCTTTCAGAACTTCTAACCCTTCGCTCCATTCCCAGACAACTTTGATCCACCAATACCAACCTTCTGTTCACTCCAACATTAAACCTGAGAACAATGGGTGACGGAGCATCCCAGACAGCTGTTCTGAACTGTGGAACACATTACCACCACCCCTGAGGGCCCCACGGTCCCTGGAGTCATTTAGGAAAGGGCTAAAGACGTTTTTATTCAAGTTCTAACATGTTGCTATTGTTTTTGAAATGTTTAATAAATGTATTTTTGTACTTTCCTTATTGTAGCACTTTGAGATTCTGTATGTAAAGTGCATTATAAATTAAAGGCATTATTATTCTTCTTCTTCTTCTTCTTCTTCTTCTTCTTCTTCTTCTTATTATTATTATTATTATTATTAGCCCTCTTTGAACTTCTGAACCCCCAGGCAGTTTTCACAGCAATATAAAGTCCTGCTCTTTTATGGAATCAGCCCAACCGTGAATAGATGTTCAGAAATATCATTTGTGTACCATACCAAAGTTATACTGTCATAATTCATTAAAAAAATTAAACAAAAAGTAGAATTTCTTTGATTATTTATTTTACAAAAAATGAAGGAAAAACCCAGAATCAATTTTTGCACACAGGCAGTACCAATAATAGAAAAGAAAATGATGGCTCTACATTGTGTTCCCTAAAAGGTTTATAAACAACAAACCAAGTGTTACTTTTTTATACCCAAAGATTTTTCTCCATGCTCAATGTATCTTCCAACAACTTGCACCTTCATTTACTGTTCTTGAGCCATGCTGTCTTTATTTTAATGCTCAAGTAAGTTTAGTTTTGTTAATTGCTGTGATTTGTTTCCTCTCTGCTCCGTCTAAACACAGCCTGCAGTTCAACCAAATAGTTCCTGAAGTTTTCCCACCTTACTGTACATCACAGCTGAGTCAGTCATGGCTGATTGTTTGTGCTAAGGAGTATTGTGCAAACACTTTATTTTTTCCAAATTTTTGATGACACATATAGAATAAAGTAATTTTGATGATATCATGATTTAATTTTTTTTAATAACACCAGTGGGAAGTTTAGAGGCTTTATATCCCAATGCTTCTAGCATAGTAGCATGTATTGATTGTATTTTGATCTACAATTTAAAAAAATTGGACATCCCAGTGTTTTTGTTTTTCCATTCAAATCTTGAACATATGTTAATGCCTTTTTGTACACGTTTACTTGGGGCAGCATTAAGTTAAAGTCAGTCATCGAATAGTGAAAAGATTATGAGGCCACTGCACTGAATTCTGAAATATTTCTTAAGATTCTAACCAGCAATCCTCCGTTCTGCTGCTCATAAAAGTTGCCTTCTGTCTCTAGGGAAAATGGCAGAGTTCGACACTGACCTGTCTGCCTGATCTTGTTATAAGTATTGATTTGCTTTGTCTGTACTCTGTTCCACCAGACTTTCCCCGCCGTTGTTGACCCTGCTGATGTAGCCGACCTCCTCGAAGGTAAACGGCCGTCTGGGATTTGCTTCCTCATCTCTTAGTCCTGAATCCAGTCCTGTGCAAGCTTATAGGCTATTAGCCGAGATAGCGATCATTAGCTCACAGTCTGTTTATGCTTTCCTTCCTTTTAGCTGACACTACATCTTTCGAGCTGATTCAGTTGGTGCCTCCAGGTATGCTTTCTGATGATGCCATCTGGGCACGTTAAGTCCCTACTGTATCCAGTCATTACACTGCAGAAACAGCATCTTTAACTTGGATTGTGTGTTCCTGTTTTCTGTCTGTGTGTGGTTTTTAGAAGGTGAGATCTTAGCCACAATGAAGGAAAGCAGCAGAAATTTCCTGTATCCTGGTCCCAGACTGAGCTCCAGAGAAGGAGCTGCAGAGAGAGAGATGCTGATGAAAAGATCCTCCTCCTTTCCCGTAAGCTGTATTCCACTTATTCCTTTCATGTCTTTCCTAATCCTCTTTCCAACACCTGCACCCGTAATTATCAGACTTCTAGGAATTAGACTGAAGAATGCTGTAAAGAGTCGGCGTAGGAGTGAAAAAGCTCTTTACTGAGTGTGTGACACATTTATCAAGTGACTTACTGCCACTTAGAGGAAAATGTAAAACGTCTTTGATTGATCATGTGTATGATGAGAGGAGGAATATCCAGTCAGAGCTACAGATTTACTCCACATCTGCTGCATTGTATAGTGTTTACCAATAATTCTTGCATTATAATATATACACCCTTTTATACACTTTCCCCCTTTTTTTTTCCTTAAAAGTTTTCTTAAAATCATCTTATTCCTTGCTGGCTCACAGTATCAGTTCTTTATTAAACCTATATGAGGTTTACACCAAGAGACTTTAAACAAGGTTTGTGAAATGAGCAACAACCTAAAGTATTTCTAATATGAGACGATGTGTCCGATGCATGGAATGTAAATGTAAACAAATCAGTTCGAGATACGTTCTTTGGTTGATAAATTCGTATAACGTCTTGGCAAGTATTCATATAAAAATGCAATATGTCACATGTTGTTTATCATAATCAGTGATTTTTTTTGTACAATCACACAGAAAACAGAGGTTTTCTTCATAAAATCTCAAATAACTCCCGTCTGTGCAGAGGAGACTTCGTCTTTTTTTTTTTTTAAATTCTATTTAATTTTTTGATCAAGTACAGTAGCTTTTCTGCACGTCTATACATTTTTATAACCGTTTTCTTACCCACCTCACGTCAGCTCAGTGTAGGTTATGTATGTTTTGGGATATGCAAATTGCTGCTGCAGCGCTCCACTTTAGTATTTTAAAACTAGAGTGCAGGGTTTTTACAAATATATGAAGGGCTGTTACAATCAAGTTCACACAGTTCCGAATCAGCTAATCAATGGCAGGTAAATCTCTCTGTATTTCACGGTTTACCAGATTTTCAAATCTACGTTATGTCCCAACATTCCTACACTCGCTCATCATTATGTCATCATTTTGCTGATCTTTAAGATAGGAGTGGCATGTCGCTATGTCAAAGTGAAGGATTTTTAGCTTTATCTTTCACCAAAATGTTACTTTTAGCAGTTTGATAAATACAAAGCTAGATGTAAAGGTTCCTGATAACAAATTCAAATAACATCCTGTTGGATTAGCTAAAGGATGGAGGATGTTCCTGTCAGCTGATGCTTCTAAACAGAACTCACATGTCACAGAGACCCCACATTGTGCTCACCGTGTGATCCAGCTTGATCGACACCAGTATTACACGTGTCATTCTTTACCTGCACCTGATTGTTGCTTCATCAAAGTGAGCCTCCTTCTAATCTCGGTGGCTCTGCACATGACAGACAGGTACACTACCGAGATAACCGATTCAAAAGCACTGCCTTGTCTTAGACGGTTGCTATTTTCTTCAGAGAAGATGGCATTTTCCTTATGCAGCTGTCAACTATCATCGCTACACAGACAAGAAAAATAAACTGAGGACTTCCTGTCTTTTCAGTCGTTCCTCATCCTGTATCTTTTATTTTTTGTGTTTCTTCTCCTCCTCATCTTATATCATCTCCTTGTCCGTCTGCCTCCTCCTGCTTTCATTCTTTCATCTCCATGTGTCTGCCGGTTGCTTTTTCCCATCCTCCCCTTGTCCTCGGAGGCACTAACTGGCAAATTTAAATGTCTTTAAACACCACTCCCCTCACCGTTGCCTTTATGTGTTTGTGTTTGAGGCCTTACATAGCAATTTAGATGTCTCTCTCCAAATGCCGTATTATTTAAACATCACTGGAGCCTTTTTCTCCTTTTCTGCAATTTGTTTTTCTCCGACCAGGCATAGATTGAAGATGTGTGGTTGTAAATTGGTGTTCCGAGCAGCGCTGTTATCTGTCCTTTTGTCTTCATCTCCCAGTTAAAGGTGTTGTGTTTTTCTATTGTCCCTCTCCCTCTAGGGAATCTCCCCAAAAGTGGAGTTTACCACAACATCAGTCATAGAGGAGAGTGATGGAGGAGACAGCTGGACTGCCTTCCCTGTAAGTGTGTCCTTTTATTACGTCTTTAGATCCGTGCATACACGCACAAACACGCACCGTATGTCCAATTTCTGTTCATCTGCGCTGTCGTTGCTCTGTAGAGCACTTTGTAAGAGGTGTGACAGGCTGCACACGGCTACATACTCAGCATCACTGTGCAAGTGTTGACCACGGCCACAACGGTAAAGATTGATCTCTAGAGGGCTCTAATGAGTGCTATCGCTCGCCATCGCATTTGTCTGTTTCCAGCGTACATACCCACCTTCTATTGTTGCCATGGCTACTGCATCTATCTATCCATACTGGCAGTGTTTCAAGGGTATCTGTTCTCTCCTTGTGAATGTAATTACGGGGAGGCAGATCTGTGATGTTGATAGCGAGGCTTCTCTCACATGACTAGCTGGGAGTTTTCACACAACCAGTCATTCACTCATGTTTAAACTATCCAGGTGGCGGCTCACCTGTATCTCTAATACCTGTTGACGGGTAATTGTGCTCAGGTCTATATAATCTCTATTTTTTTCAAGAATTTTAATCTATTCTGACTTAATTTTCTTCCTGTTTTCCTTTGTCTTTGCATTACTTTCTGAGTTTTGTTCCTTAAATGTTGCAGTCTTTCAGTCTAGAGCTGAAACAGTTAATTAATCCATTGATAACAAATAAATATATATAATGAAGCTATTTTTGACAAATTAATTCATTCTCTGACCTCATATTCTCAGTTGTGAGGATTCTTTGTCCTTTGAAATGGTAAATTATACACCTTAATATTTAATGGTGATGTTAATCACTTTGGAATATAGGAAGTTGTAATAGAGATTTATCAGAAGTTTCATTTTATGAACTAAACAATTCATTTAGGAAAGGAATTTGTAGACTGATATGAAAATAATCCTTAGTTGCTGCGCTTTTTTATGTATTCCGTGCATGGTAGCTGTGTTGTAAATGTGATTTAACGGCTGTCACATTCATTTTCCTTTAAAACTGCTTGGACAACATTTGTCTGTCAAGTTACTTAAAACTGGAAATGCTGGTAAGGGCCAAGGAAAAATGAACCTTAAGACATGAAAATGTCTCAATAATTCAATGCAAAGTAAAGTAAAAACAAAACAAAAAATACAGGTCTGCTGCATATATGATGACATGCAAAACAAGTGCAGCCTTTCTGGTCGAATCAGTTACTGCCCTCTGCATTTACTTCTGGATGCAAAATGCAAAGTGTTTCTGAACACGACAGTCTGAACCATCCGCACCAACTGCCTCATTGTTTAAGTAATTCTTGATGAAAAAGCAAGCAGACCTCTCCTCCAGGTTCTTGGAGGTGTTCTAAAGTTCTAGCTGCTCCCCACCAGCTCCAGGCAGGTTCTCATTTTTCACTGCACTATCGAGTCCTGCAGCTCTATGGAAAACGCACAACCATGGATAGAAATGTCTTTTGTTAACTATAATAAAGTTATAATGCCATTAATTCTTAAAAAGAAAATGAAGGCGGAATTTCTTTGATTATTTATTTCACAAAAATTAGAAAATTGTAGAATATAAACATTTTGCCCACGGGTGTTAATGATGCTGGGAAAAAATGATGACTTATTTAATTAGTTCTATTTTTTTCTAACTACTCTGAACATCAACTCTACAGAGATGTTTCACCATGCTGAATGTATCTTTCAACAACTTGCTGATAACTTGCTTCTCTGTGTGCTGTTTCTGAGCCATGCTGTAATTATTTTATTGCTCTTGCATCTTTTATTTTGCCCTCAGTCACTGGACTTTATTTCCATACTTGTCCCCTCACTGCCTTCAGTTCAGCCAAAAAGTCCCCAGATTTTTGTCACGTGACTGTTGATTACAGCACTCGGTTTATTTTTGCAGAATTTTTAGATGAGACATGAAGAATACAGTAATTCGGGTGAAATATCACAATAAGCTTAGTTTTGGTTAGTTTTCTGCCAGTCATATATGATTAGTTGAAGGAAAATTGGAAAAACCCAACGGTATTTTGTGTTTTTACATTTTCAAGCATATTTTCTTTTTTTAAACAGCATATCATACAAACAAACTGGTGGTTTTTGGGATTCAGAGGGTAAAGTATCATCTATTCATCTCCTACTTCTTTTCCAACCCACTGCATGAATTACCTGCTATACAATAAGGGTTATAAACCTAAAAATGAAAGTATCATCTTTATTGATAGTCCTCTGTGAATCATACATATCCAGTAGTGAATGCACCAGTTATTTCAGCAGATGGATACTGAGAGGACAGAATAATGCTGGTGGACTTAAGAAAAGTGTTGCTTAGGAAAACAGGAGATCTTTCATAAACTGTACTGTTAGAAACATGTGATCCATCACACAGCAGTTGGCATGTTGTGCCAAAAACAGCACCATGCATTTCCCAGGTGTGGTCACCTAAGCTCAGCTATTTGTTTAAATGGGATGTCAGTGACAGCGAAGCAGATTGTCAGTGTTCTCGCAGCCCCTCGGGGGGATGTCTGGATCAGAGCACCGCTGTGGCTGTCAGACTGTAGAATTTCTCCATTTTCTCTCTCCTAATGGCTCCTCAGCATAGGCATTTCCCTGTCTAGCTGCCCACCCGGCTGACAAATCATGTCCTGTTCTAATGGAGATTTAGACGGATAGCAACTTCCACAAAACCTCTGGAGCTCCACTGATCAATACACGCTCAGTCTTTACCAATATATTGAGTCTTTTATGCCACTTTTATGCGTAATATATTTTATTAGGTGTCATAATTCTTACTTACACATCTTTGTATTTCCTCTAAGCTGCATTCCTTTGGTCATGCCAGTGTCACGATGTCCGTCTGTCCACCATTTTGGTCCACACTGAAAAATCTCAACAAATCCTGAATGAATTGCAACACAATTTCTGGTGATCCCTGATTTTTGCTTTGGAGCCATTATGAGGCTCATGTTTGTTGTTTGAAATGAAATGTCTCAACATCAGAGGCACCGGGATTACATCCACCCCTGAGATGTCATTGGCCAGGTCAGCTTTTATTCACTGCGCCTCCAATGTCCAAGTTTCACTGATGTCTCTTGGCTGTGCATTCAGCCCGTAAACTTCACAGAGAATATTAAAGATACAGTTTGTCCCTTTAGTTGACAGAGGAACACACAAGACCTTAAAATATTAACAGCAGCTGAAGTTAAGTTTGTTGCTTCCAGCTGTTTATAGGAGTTTTTCCTCTGAGTTTAAATACTCTACCTTTCAGAAGTTTGGGGTCACTTAGAAATGTATTTATTTTTGAAAGAAGAGCAGTTTTTTTTCAATGAAGATCACATTAAATGAATGATAAATCCAGTCTAGACATAGTTAATGTGGTAAATGACTATTGTAGCTGGAAACAGCTGATTTTTAATGGAATATCTCCATAGAGGTACAGAGGAACATTTCCAGCAACCATCACTCCTGTGTTCTAATGCTACATTGTGTTAGCTAATGGTGTTGAAAGGCTCATTGATGATTAGAAAACCCTTGTGCAGTTATGTTAGCACATGGATAAAAGTGGGAGTTTTCACTGGAAAACATGAAATTGTCTGGGTGACCCCAAACTTTTGAACAGTAGTATACCTGCAGCATCAAACAGCAGCAGGTCTAGGCGTCTAAGACTGAGCTGTACTCAGTTAATTACTTCCAATTATAAATTATCCCTGGCATGACGTCAGGTTTGATAAGGATTGAACCTTAAACAACACTATGTATTTTTCTTCACTTCAGACAGAGGAGTTAGAGTTAATCAGCTGCATTTAAATCATTTCTTACACAGTTGAATCCTGAGCTCTATCCCAGCTACATATTATGTTATTGTAAAAGTCTGATCCTTTTACTAAAGTCAGAGACTTTTCCATTTCACGGCAGGATAATTGCAGCAGTGACATTATTGTGTGTATGGTTGCATTATAGAACATGACCTCTCTAACCATTTAACTAAAGTAAGGCAACAGGCACCCGAATTACACTGAAAACGCATTTTATTGCACTATATGTGGCTGTAGTTTCATAAATTATCTTCACACACGGACAGAATTTTAAATGTTGAAGCCATTTAGGCGTGATACCTTAACTGTGGGTGAACTTGTTCTCCTTAAATACACGGTGGTCTTGCGGTAGCTAATGCAAGTCAGATAATTAGTAATATTAACTATAAAAGAAGAGACCAAACTATATCAGTTTACATTCATATTGGTAATTTTCAACTATCCTTTATACTACAATAGAAAAATAGAATTCCTGAGATTCAGGTATGGTTTGTGGCTTTCGTGGCACCTCAAGGTTTTCAGTGGCCCAATCTGACCAACCCAGTTAATCATTTCTGGAGTCTGCCCTGTGCAACGATCATCCAGTAAACTGTGATTACATGTGGTCCACACATCTGTGTTTTTGTCCAGATAAATAAAATGCGTCCTTTGAACCTTAAATTTTTTGACTAGCACCATTTTCTGTCCAACACTTTGGTTTCCCTCCCTTCGTCCTCAGTGGTACTTCCTGTTGAACCATGTTTTTATTTACACCTGCTTAGTGCCAGCATGTTAGTGTTGTCGTTGTCAGCTTCGTGGATGTATTAGCATGCTGAAGTTAGCATGTAGCACGAAGCAGCGCTGTGCAGTTTTACACAGCCACTAGCACATTAACCTTGTTATTATTTATCAGCATCCCCGGCTTTGTTCAACAGTGTCTTTATCACACAAAGCTAACAGTGGAAATCACAGCTAATCACATCAGACAAGCCTTCGCCACTCAGCTGGTGACGAGAAAAATGACTCACTCTAAGCGAAGAAGAGAGAGAAGGAAGCCAGAGATGGTGGATTTGGAGAGGAGAGCACACTGGTCTTAATTCCATTAAATCAGATCTTTCTCAAATGGCAGCCTCGATGAGGATTTATTTATAATTTAGTTTCTCTTAAAAATAGTTTTAATGTTGTGTGATTTCCCTAATTAGCATTTAGATTATCTTTGTTTTACAGCCAGGCAATGCCTCTTTATCATATTAGACTGGAGATGGCCATCAAATGCAATTAACATTTTATCTAAACTTATTTATCCCCGGTTGGCATTACCTGCAGGAAGTGGGATATTGCATCGGAGAATGATGTTAGTGGCCATTAGAGTTATTGAAGTAATTCTGCAGAGGTTGTCTCCATGGCAGGTTTCCGACTGCAAGAGCTGCTGTTGTTTTAACACTTAAGCTGAATGATTTAGCTAATGGTTTAATGGTTTCGTCCGGTGAGAGCAAGTCCGTGTCAAGAGCCGCAGCAGCTGCTTAAATGGCAAAAATGGAACAAATTGTGGTTTGCAGAGAAATCTCAACAGCTCAACTGTTGTATGTCACCTTAGAATCGAATCATGAGTGTGACAGCAATATTAACATTTTTCTTGTTTTCTCTCTCATTTTTTGTTTTTGCTCTCTAGCATTCTCTTTCTCCAGTAAGGCCATCTTCAACCCCAGCAAAGAAGTCATCCGGTGGGCATTTTTCCAAAACAGATAATTTGAACCGTGTCTCTGTGAGAGGAGGGAAGGAAAAGCTAAATGTTGACCCTGGAACTGCAAACTCTGCAACATCCAGATGCTGTCCTGTATCATCCTCGTCTGGCTGCAGCCCTCAAAAAAACAAGAAGGAAAGAAAACACACTGCGACCAGACTTTCTGTGGACTCTGGCTACCAGCAGCCCACGGTTTCCTCCAGGACAAGAGCCCTGTCGCCTTATACGCACCGCAAGATGTGCCAGCTTTCTGAGGACGCCAGGCAGAGGCTCCACCACCTCCAGCTGGGGCCTCACCACTTCAGGAAGGAGACCGAGAGCCAGCCGCCCTTCCTGGTTCGTAGCATTAACTCTATTCCTCACAAGTGAAGGCGGCTTACAACATAATGGCACGGCGGTTTGTTTAATGCCAACAAAACATGTGTTCAGTGCACAGGGGTGTGTAAGATTAATGGGAGCTGATGTAGTTCAAACCTCAGTGGGAGCTTCCCAAAAATTTAGCTTAATCTAGTGGGCAGATTAAGTTGAGGGGACATAATAAGAGAGCAGCGTTAATCTTTTCACCTGAGCCGTTAATGGATTTTGACGTCATCAAAGTGGTTTGCTACGTGTGCGCGGAATACGGCCGATTATCCTCACTGAGGGACTCGAGGAGGCTTTAATGTTACAGCCTGGGACACGGTTAGCACTTTAATTGCAGCTGTATCACTGCTTTTAGATCTACATATAAAAGAAGACGATTTTGCAGAACGTATACAGTCGACTGGACAAAAACAACACAGCCTCTAGTCGTCCACACCTCCTTCCCTCTGTTTCTTCATTTAGATCAAATCTAATCCGGAGGTATAAATATCCGACTCCACTTGCACGCTCTTATTAAAAGGAATGATTAGATAGTGTGTTTGTTTTTTTGGTCTAACACAAACACAAGCTGAATTTCCTCACCACAACACAATGGGCGTTTCATTAAAGACATGAGCATGCTTTCCCGCTTCTGGATTTCCTAGGGGAATCTTCTTTTGACAATTAACCCTGGTAATTGAGAGTCAAGCTGCAATTAACAAATAGATACCTAATGAAGTAGTTTAGCCCCACGGTGAATGCATTATCAGCGCACGTTTCAGAGCCTCGGCTGCTGGTTTGTGTGTAGAAGGACACACGTTCCTATAAATAATCTTTGTGTTGTTGCGTCTTTGTTTTCTTGAAGCCTGATTGTGATCCTCTCTGGGAAATGACACTGATGACAGACAAATAGCTAAAACAGTGAGCTTTTACTTTATTCCGCACAAACTGAAACAAATGAGTGATTCTGATTAATGTACTCCGTTGTTTATTTCATTTACGCCGTGTAGCCAGCAAAACATTTGTTTTTCATCGTGGCGTTTCTTGTCTGATGAATTGTGGGATTGATTAATGCACTGATTTAAGGACGCTGTTGAAAAGTTAAGATAAAAAACTCCTCACCGTGAGTCAGTGCAGGAGTTTGAATTTGTATATAGAATAAATCAAACTTTAACACTAAGTTAACTACCGTGTTTAACAGTAGATGTTTTATGTTGTGTGTTGTGGCAGGTCTCTCGTTGCAGTAACATCTCCTGGATGGAAACACCGTCTTCCTCTGCAAGGAAGACTAGTTTACATCGACGCTCCGTCAGTTTCTCTGCTGATCACACAGGTAGACATTACAAACATACAACACCTGATACATGTACTACGACACATCGACAGCTGATGTATTTGTTGTAGAAATAAGTTGTTAGTTTGGGGGCTGCACAGTGGCTTGGTGGTTAGCACACCCGGGATCCTTCTGCATGGAGTAGTTCTCCCTGTGCATGCATGGGTTTTCTCTGGATTCTCAGGCTTCCTAAACTCTAAATTGTCTGTAGGTGTGAATGCGAGTGTGACTGTTTGTCTCTAGATGTAACACCTATCCAGGGTGTCTCCTGCCTTTGCCCTAAGTCAGCTGGGATGGGCTTCCTAACCCTAATGAGGATTAATTGGTGTCTAGATAATGAATGAATGGATGTTTGGACAAAATCCTGAGCCAGTTGAATTCTTTACACAAACTGCAGTCGTCTGCATTTGTAAACCGTGCTTCTGTATAATTGTCAAGCAAATTTGCAGTGAAATGTCACAGCAGAAAACAAACAGAAAAAGAAAAGCAAATTAGACTCATTTCTATTATCTCCTTTGGAATGTATAAACTAGGCTGTATAGTGTCATCAGAAAGTGGCAGTAAAAACAACACGGCTGTACTAAACAGAGTAGAAGAAGCAAAAAAAAAACCATGTGTTTGCCACTGGCTAAATAAAACATGAAGAAAAAAAACTATTTTTAAGGCTCTATGAGAAGAAGATGGAGAGAGGTCTTCATCAGTATTTTCAATTGGGCAAGTTATGCGCATAACTGTTCTAATGGAAAATGCGCATAAACATACATAATGGAAGCACAGCTGTAGACTCTATAAAAGATGGATGTAGTGACTATCTTTTATGGCTTTGTGGGCTACTGTTAAGCAAGTTCAAGTCTCGTTTGCTCAGTAAAATCTGGACATTACAGGCGAAGGATAGAAACCTGAGGACAGGTTAGCTCTGTCCTTAAAGATTCGCTACTTTATAGTCTGTTTTACGTTCAGTGCGACCAAAATTTACAAAATTAACATCATACTTTATTTAAAGTCTTGCAACCTGCAATTAAGACCATAAAGTCACATGGAAAATCTTTACAGAGATAACAAATCAAGTAAAAAGTAGGGTCATTATCCCAAAGGCATCTATACAATCTGACTTCATTTTGCAGTCAGACGAGTCGCCCCCTGCTGACGGTTAGGAAGAATACAGCTTTAAGGCTACATCCGTTTTTTATATCAATATATGAATGTCTGTTTTTGTCTAATGCCTTTATCTTAATGATAACTTAATGTAACAGTTGTTTGATGCTTGGAAGAAAAGGAAACCGTCTCCATGGAAGTGAAATTAGATAGAATAAAACACTGGGAACATGACTTTTCTAAAGACCTGGTCGATTCTGTGATGCATGTAACGGCTTTGTTCCGACTTACGGTGAAAATCGACGTACATCGATCCGTAGTAATGGAACTCCAACGACCCTAAGGACCCCCTGTATTATTCATTTTTTATTTGTTGTGCTTTTCAGTAGGTGTGACTGAAATATGTGGTCTCACAATTCTTATATTTGGCCATTTCCAGTTTCATTAGTGTGTCAATCAGTTGAAAACTATTACACACACATGCATAGATGTATACATGCTGATTTGTACAGATTCAGTTTTATTGTGTTTTAGAAATACAGGTTTTTTTCATTTAGAGGAAGAACTGTAAGATGTTTTTGTGGGTCAAAAGCTACTCTGTTCTGTCTTTTTCCATAGAAATCTTCACTTGTCTTTGTCATTGTAGATTCTTCATTCCTCGGGAGTTACAGACCAAGAACATCCAGAGTAAGTCTGAATTATAATATTTTAACCTGGAAAATACTGTGAGCTTCTGTTTTGATGCTACAGGACATTAGTGCAGTAGAGATAAGTATTCTAATTTTGTGTGTTGTTTTTGAGTATCGATGTGTTTAGACAGTCAGACACGTGTGTCCGCCTAGTAAAACCATATTCATAAATAATAATCTTTGTCTTTCATACCAGATACACAGTTAATATCCTTAATATTGTGGTAAACTCGAGAAGATGAGCCTAAAAATGAAACCTTTCATTTGCTGTAACTTGCTTTAACTGACCACCTATCCCACATGCTGATATAAAAGTTTACCTAAAATGCTGTTTTCTCCAGTGAATTATCAGAAAACAGAAACCGATGATTGTTTCTGTGACTCTATGTCACAGGCAATAAATTGGTGCAGTTTTGTGCTGAAACGATGATATTGATTGGAAGAATTGTGCTGAACAGAAATAAGATTTTTCCTTTAGATTGGTACACCTGGACTGGATATAAAATTGATCCTACTGCAGTTTTTAGCAGAACTCAAATGTGTTTTTCAGCCACTCTAAAATAGCATGTGTCTATCTGCTGTAGCTGCGAGGGTTAAAAAATGATGGGAAAAATAACTTGGAATGAAATTTCGACCCACCCCTTTGTACCTCCAGGGTCTGAACGTCTGCAAATATCTATAGTATGAAGGTAAAATTTTGCATGGCTTCATTAAATATACTGAAGTTATTGTATATAAAGATCAGCTGAGGTCGGGTTCATTGATTTTTCATGGAATGACTCAGATGTGTCACTCTTGGATATAAAATGTTTCCCAGAACAGAATTCATGAGTAAAAAAAACCTTATCTTCCTTCTCAACTCTGCTTCCTTGTGACCTTTTCTAGGTGGAATCAGGTTCTGTGAAGGTTCAGTCGCCTCTGGAGACCCCGACTAAACACGAACCGAAGATCAAAAGCCCTGCGAGGGGTTCTGCCTCGGCTCAGTCCAGCCTGGTGCTGTCACACTCCAGAAGCCCTCTGAATGTCAGCGGCCATTCCCTCAGAGAAAGGTAAAACCCTTTCCTTTCAAATATTTCAAATTTCATCCAGTGTTTGTAAAATGAACGAGTGCATCCAAATCAAAACCACTTTTCCTCATCCTTGTTTTATTCCTTGAAGAATTAAAACTTCAGTTTTTCTGGACAAATTGGAGACTGCTGTAATTAGTCTCTTTCATATTTTAGTCTCCATTAATGACTAAAAGAATAGTTTGGCATGTTGCAACCCATCCAAAACCTGTCTATTCAGAAATAGGTGGAGGTTCATTTGTGTTGAAGCTTAGTCTAGATTCACAGCAAAATAAAAATATATATAATTGGTGTAACAATCCTAAAACTTGATCTTTCCTTCCTAATTACTTGTTCCAGGATTAGGCCCTAAACCAGCTGAGCAAGGCCGACTGCATAAACCTGGATGTTTTTCCATAAAATATTAGAAATAAGCTAAAAGGACGCTTGCTTGTGTCATATCTTAAGATATTCATCAGCGACACACTGTCAGGATCACCTCTGAGCCCCGAGTTTGGCTTCTCTCGCTGCTAAACAATCTGATTGTCCACATACCTGCGCCCAAAGCAGCAGCCAACATAATCCTCTTTTTTTTGTGGTGTTTGCCCTGAATTTATCCTGATCCATCTGTGTAAACTATTTGTGTTTGCTCAAAAGATCTTAAAAGCAAAAGAGACACCTGTACGAGTTTCCGATCACAGTGTACAGCAAATATATGGAAATCCCACGAGGTGTTAGTCAAACGCTGCTGCTGCCGGGTGTGTGTGTGTGTGTGTGTGTACATACACATCCAATCTTTAATTTTGATCACACTCGACAGGCAGGATGAATTCCCCTCCACCTTTTAAATTACAGAAGCTGATGTCTTGTCATGTTTGTTCATTACGGAGGGACAAGGCAGAGAGAAGGGAAAACAAAGAGGAAAATGGTATTGATTTGTGTTTCAGCTTGAGACTGATGCATTTGACCCGATGCACACTTTAATACATTCAGAGAGACCTTGTCATCGATCACGGCAGCTGCGAGTTGAGCACGCCGACGCGGCCGATGTTCCGTTTTGTTTGTTTGTTTGCGCTTCCCTTTCCCCTTCGTTTTTCTGCTCAGTCCATAAGTAAACATTAGAATCAATGGACAATCTTAAACTGCAAAGTAAATTGCAGGAAATGAATGATACTTTCCCCTCAATTGGAAACGCGACAGGATTTGCTGGGTGGGAGATTAGAGTGGGCCTTTGTAGATTCCCTCCGACAGGGAGAGGGGCACGTCTTACCACGGATCTTTGATCTATAAAGAAAATGACAGATGCCAGTGGCAACGTTTGCCCCCGAAGCCCCGAAGTCTCAGTCTATTCATGTCTCTGGATGATTTGTCCTTGATGACTTTTTGAAGCAGGTAGTGAGTTTATCTGATTACAGATGAAAAGCTTCTGTTCCCAGACTGCGAGCTCGGCCAAGACAGCCGTCCTGTCAGTCATCGGCCCTCCGCTGCCAGCAAACACACGTGGATGAGAAGCAATACCCGAATTTATTTTTGTCAGCGCGATTGCTTATTTCACCAACCTGCAGACGCATTTATACAGTACTGATGAAGCACATTTGTGCCTGCAGCCCGAACACACAGTTGGCCGTCAATTGTGAAATTACTTTTTCTGAAAAAGAATTTGAATGTAAAGGAGCCAATTTCAAAACGAATGTTTGGATGGAGGAAGCAGTGTCGGTTTTAAACGTTGCACAGTGCAGAAGAGTGCCTCACATCTTATGTTGGGTTACAGCACAGACTAGTGGACGAAAGGAATAATGACAGACGTTCTTGTAAAAACAATACAAGTTACGATTGAGAGCAATCAGTCGTTTATTAATCATTGAAGCTACTTCTTGAGCTAAAAATCCCAAACATTTTCTGATTCCAGCTTCTTCAACGTGGGTTTTATTCTGTGTTCTTTTTATTTTTTGTGACTAGGAAAGTTAATTATACATAAGTAAAATGTAAAATTGTTATTTTTAAAATTATTTTCTCGCTCTGGTTCACTTCAAATATGCTTTTTTACACATATTTGTAATTGTACATAGTAGTTTAACACTTGATTTTCTTCTTCAACTTGTTCTCCTTGTTTGAATGCATGTGTGTTTTATTTTGTATGTATTTGTTGACCTACTCGGCCCATAAAGCTGATTGTACTTCTGATTAATGAACCCTTAAAACAGAGCAAAGTCTATTTTGCGTAAATTTTGAAGTTAGAGGAACAAAAATTGAGATGAAAATTTGAAAAATTAAGCAGAACCCATATAAGAAACATTTTCATTTTATTTCTACCGATGTTAGTTGTGTTGTGATGCCTCAGGATTAATCTTGTCGTATCCTACTATACAAAGCTTTACATCTACCTAACTGTTACTGGAAACTCAGGTCATATAGTTGGTTGTGGGTTTGTAATCTGCCATTTCTTTGTGGTTTTGTTCCTCAGGTTTCAGACCAGTCAGCCCAGTCCGTCCTACTGGGAGCAGATCCACAGTCGAGTCCAGAGGATCCTGCAGAGCCATAAAACCAACTGGGACCAACAAGTGAGCTTTGACCTTTAACCCGCTGTTCTGACCACAAAGTGACCAAATATTTAAGAGTTTTCACCATTCAACCAGCTGCACTAATAGTTTTTTACTGGCAGTATTCGGTCTGTATCGAGGCTACAGCCATTAACACGCCTTAACCTCGAGATTTTATCGCTCTGTGAGTGGAACCGGCTCACACATGTATCTTAAATTATCTCCTTTCATGTTCATGTAAATCTCAAACCTCCCCAGCGCGTCGAGCCGCATCAGCCGCCGTCGCTCTTTGAAAAGGCAGGAAATTTGCAGGGGTTACGTTCAAAAGCGTAGCAGCAGAGGCTTCCCTCCCACCCATCAGCTGGGCTGTAGTTTAAAATGCCCTGATGGTGAAACCAAACGGAGACGTCATCTAATTTCTCCAAAGCTGTGTGTGAAATTGGCTCGGGTATAAAGAAGCAGTATTTTTTCTTAAAGTGTGTGGGAAGGAGACGTAGTGGATGTAAGCTGCAGCTGTTAAGGGCTCATCTCTCACAACACAAAGGAGAGACAAGAAGGTAGCCAAGAGCCACTGCTGGGAGCCAGGAGCTACTAGAGACTGAGGAGATTTGAGGGAGAGGAGGAACAAAAGTAATCCTGAATGAAAGAGCAGGAGACACAAAGAGATTTAGCCCGAGCAGGAACCAAAAGAGTTTCACAGAGACCTCTTCTGCGCTGAAAATCAGAACTATATGTGGTGTTTGTGCCACTGAGGTCTTCTATATGATCATTCTGCCAGAGCAGAGTCACACCTTTTATCATGGCTAATAAAACGAAGCGCAGCGGCGTGATGAGCTCTCCTCACAGATTAATACTGAATCACACTAAATATAGACGACGCGTTGTTTTAAAGCTGGGGATACAGTAAATGATCACCTTTTATTTGACTGAAGTGCTCATCTTTGGCTATATGTGCAGCAAGGAGCTAATTAATCATCAAACTAAATTCTTCTCATGTTTGTGTTCAGAGACTGAGGAAATATATCATTTTTTTCTAATCAATCGGACACAAATCTGTATCCTGACACCTTAATTCCACATAGTTCTGTGTTCGTATGCAAATCAACCAGATCCAGTCATTCCTATGAGAACGTCTGATCTCTGATATGTTTGTGACACTCCTTCTGTTTTCCATCTCAAATTTCCCTTGAGTATTTTGAAAACTTTAACTTTTGCAGTGGACTATAGAGAGACTGGACTATGTGTGACAGGAAATTGGATAAATTAATTGGCTAACAGGCTATTTTGTTGTTTGAATATGTTGACAGTCAAATCATGTACATGTGTAATTGCAAAAGAAGGTAGTTTAATGTAAAGTTACAGAACGATATGTTTAAGTAAACCGGCTCCACATGTGGCAGAATAACCTCTCACGTGTTATTGGTCCTGTTTTAGTGTCAATAATGCTTCATGGACATATTCTGTAAAAACTGGTAACCTCTGACCATCCTTTCATCTGTAGTCAGATGCTTTTCCTTGCGTTAAACACCACGAGATGCAGTCTGAGTATTATACAGGTTTACGAACGATGTGGAAATGAAACGTTAACTTCAATTGGTGATGTGCTTTTTTTTGTCTAACTCACATTTACAGCGGCTCGAACATCTAAAGTTTCACTCTGTTTCTGAGTTTTGTGTCCTTTTTAGTCACATCACTGTAACAATCACCTGACAGTTTAATTTGGTCAACAGTGATATGCTGCAGGAGGAGCTTTTATTTAAATTATGATCACTTGGATATTATAGAGTGTGAAACAAAAACATTTCAATGTTCTGTTCATCCCATTTATTTTTAGAATGTAATTTGTAGGTTCATTTAAGCTAATAAAAAAGGTCAAGTTTCAGTTGTAAATATTGGCACATCATGCATCATATTTACTGTACAAAGTAATGACAGTTTTTTTTTACTAAATCACCTCGACTAATTGTCTGTTTCACACAATCAGATACTCGTTTCATCTTCACAGATGACGAGTCTTAAACATGCAGCATCTGGCAAAGCTTTGTGTAAATATGTTTGACTTCCAAAATACGAATTGTGCTGCGATCTTGTTGAAGAACTGAATATTAGTATTCATGAGAATCCTCTTAGAGTCATCAGTGTTCATCATGTCAAGTCCTTACATTCACTTCTTGTGGAATTTGCTCTTCTTCCTGTTCCTCTTGCCAGCTCCCTGCGCTGCTTTCTCTGCCAGAATGTGTTGGTATCTCTTTTTGTTGTTGCTGAAAAAAGACAAAAAAATTCTGTATTTAATGTTTGAGTGTTTTGTTTTTTTTTTTTTTAAAGGGAGCCATCGGCAATAAAAAAAAAAAACGTGACCACAAACATCCACTGGTTTCATCTTGTTTCTCTGCTTAAGTGTGTTTTTACCAGGCTGGCCGACACAATGGGCCAAAACTTTGGAAGCAACTTCAAGTTTCTGTTCACAATGTCTTCCTTAAAAAGATAAAAATACAAAAAATGGGATGAATTCTATGGATTTTGGGATGTATTTACTGAATGAGTAGACTTTTCAGTCATTGATCTGCACCATTTTCCTCAATTTATCTTTTGGTATACATTGATGTTACCAGATAAATGCTGAAGAGATGTTAACAAAAAGAAGAAGGGCTTATTTTAAGAGTTGAGAAGGTTTACAAGAGTCACAACTTCAGTGCAAAGTAAAAAACAAATCAGTCTGCAAACAAAAATCCCAGTAAATCTTAACTGTCCATATCTCCAGAAGTACCACAGAAATGACTAGAAAGAAACAGCGTTCCTTGGCGGAGTAACTATGACGTTTTAATGACATTTTGGACGACGTACGAAACTGTGGCTTTTTTTCCACATTTTGGACTACATACTAAAGTATGACATTTTTGTCATATTTTGGACGACGTACTGAACTATGACGTTTTGGTCACATTTTGGATGACAAACTAAACTATGACATTTCTTTCATATTTTGGACGACATACTAAACTATGACTTTTTTCCACATTTTGGACGACATACTAAACTGACATTTTTGTCAAATTTTGGACGACATACTAAACTATGACGGGGCTGTACAGTGGCGTAGTGGTTAGCGCTTTCGCCTTGCAGCGAGAAGATCCCTGGTTCGCGTCCCGGCTCGGACCTGGGACCTTTCTGCATGGAGTTTGCATGTTCTCCCTGTGCATGGTGGGTTTTCTCCGGGTACTCCGGCTTCCTCCCACAGGCCAAAAACATGCTGAGGTTAATTGATTATTCTAAATTGCCCGTAGGTGTGAATGTGAGAGTGATTGTTTGTCTGTATATGTAGCCCTGTGACAGACTGGCGACCTGTCTAGGGTGTCCCCTGCCTTCGCCCGAGTCAGCTGGGATAGGCTCCACCCCCCCACCCACCCCACCCCCACCCCCACGACCCTAGTGAGGATTAAGCGGTGTATAGATAATGGATGGATGGATACTAAACTATGACATTTTTGTCAAATTTTGGACCACATACTAAACTATGACGTTTTTCCACATTTTGGACGACATACTAAACTATGACTTTTCTTTCATATTTTGGACGACATACTAAACTATGACTTTTTTCCACATTTTGGACGACATACTAAACTATGACGTTTTTGTCATATATTGGACGACATACTGAACTATGACATTTTGGTCACATTTTGGACAAAATGTCATGGTTTAGTATGTCGTCCAAAATTTGACGAAAACGTCATAGTTCAGTATGTCATCCAAAATATGACAAAAACGTCAAAGAAAACCTTCCTGGACTGTTTTTCACGGCCTCCTTTACATTATTTCATCATATGGCACCTTTTTACGACATGTTTGGAAAAATCACATTTTTTTTCGACATAGTATAGTAAGGCGTTTTTTTTGCGCCAAAATTCATGATGTTTTTTTTTTTCAAAGAAAACCTTTCTGGAGTGTTTTTCACGGCCTCCTTTACATCATTTCATCATATGGCACGTTTTTACGACATGTTTGAAAAATCGCATTTTTTTTCGACATAGTATAGTAAGGCGTTTTTTTTGCGCCAAAATTCATGATGTTTTTTTTTTCAAAGAAAACCTTTCTGGAGTGTTTTTCACGGCCTCCTTTACATCATTTCATCATATGGCACGTTTTTACGACATGTTTGAAAAATCGGATTTTTTTTCGACATAGTATAGTAAGGCGTTTTTTTTGCGCCAAAATTCATGATGTTTTTTTTTCAAAGAAAACCTTTCTGGAGTGTTTTTCACGGCCTCCTTTACATCATTTCATCATATGGCACGTTTTTACGACATGTTTGAAAAATGGCATTTTTTTTCGACATAGTATAGTAAGGCGTTTTTTTTTGCGCCAAAATTCATGATGTTTTTTTTTTCAAAGAAAACCTTTCTGGAGTGTTTTTCACGGCCTCCTTTACATCATTTCATCATATGGCACGTTTTTACGACATGTTTGAAAAATCGGATTT
Organism: Amphiprion clarkii; assembly: GCA_027123335.1. Lineage (NCBI taxonomy): Eukaryota > Metazoa > Chordata > Actinopteri > Pomacentridae > Amphiprion > Amphiprion clarkii. The sequence goes on from CM049569.1 coordinate 868,626, forward strand.
TTTTTCGACATAGTATAGTAAGGCGTTTTTTTTGCGCCAAAATTCATGATGTTTTTTTTTCAAAGAAAACCTTTCTGGAGTGTTTTTCGCGGCCTCCTTTACATCATTTCATCATATGGCACGTTTTTACGACATGTTTGAAAAATCGGATTTTTTTTCGACATAGTATAGTAAGGCGTTTTTTTTGCGCCAAAATTCATGATGTTTTTTTTTTCAAAGAAAACCTTTCTGGAGTGTTTTTCGCGGCCTCCTTTACATCATTTCATCATATGGCACGTTTTTACGACATGTTTGAAAAATCGGATTTTTTTTCGACATAGTATAGTAAGGCGTTTTTTTTGCGCCAAAATTCATGATGTTTTTTTTTTCAAAGAAAACCTTTCTGGAGTGTTTTTCACGGCCTCCTTTACATCATTTCATCATATGGCACGTTTTTACGACATGTTTGAAAAATGGCATTTTTTTTCGACATAGTATAGTAAGGCGTTTTTTTTGCGCCAAAATTCATGATGTTTTTTTTTTCAAAGAAAACCTTTCTGGAGTGTTTTTCACGGCCTCCTTTACATCATTTCATCATATGGCACGTTTTTACGACATGTTTGAAAAATCGGATTTTTTTTCGACATAGTATAGTAAGGCGTTTTTTTTGCGCCAAAATTCATGATGTTTTTTTTTTCAAAGAAAACCTTTCTGGAGTGTTTTTCACGGCCTCCTTTACATCATTTCATCATATGGCACGTTTTTACGACATGTTTGAAAAATCGGATTTTTTTTCGACATAGTATAGTAAGGCGTTTTTTTTGCGCCAAAATTCATGATGTTTTTTTTTTCAAAGAAAACCTTTCTGGAGTGTTTTTCACGGCCTCCTTTACATCATTTCATCATATGGCACGTTTTTACGACATGTTTGAAAAATCGGATTTTTTTTCGACATAGTATAGTAAGGCGTTTTTTTTGCGCCAAAATTCATGATGTTTTTTTTTTCAAAGAAAACCTTTCTGGAGTGTTTTTCACGGCCTCCTTTACATCATTTCATCATATGGCACGTTTTTACGACATGTTTGAAAAATCGGATTTTTTTTCGACATAGTATAGTAAGGCGTTTTTTTTGCGCCAAAATTCATGATGTTTTTTTTTTCAAAGAAAACCTTTCTGGAGTGTTTTTCACGCCCTCCTTTACATCATTTCATCATATGGCACGTTTTTACGACATGTTTGAAAAATCGGATTTTTTTTCGACATAGTATAGTAAGGCGTTTTTTTTGCGCCAAAATTCATGATGTTTTTTTTTTCAAAGAAAACCTTTCTGGAGTGTTTTTCACGGCCTCCTTTACATCATTTCATCATATGGCACGTTTTTACGACATGTTTGAAAAATGGCATTTTTTTTCGACATAGTATAGTAAGGCGTTTTTTTTGCGCCAAAATTCATGATGTTTTTTTTTCAAAGAAAACCTTTCTGGAGTGTTTTTCACGGCCTCCTTTACATCATTTCATCATATGGCACGTTTTTACGACATGTTTGAAAAATGGCATTTTTTTTCGACATAGTATAGTAAGGCGTTTTTTTTGCGCCAAAATTCATGATGTTTTTTTTTTCAAAGAAAACCTTTCTGGAGTGTTTTTCACGCCCTCCTTTACATCATTTCATCATATGGCACGTTTTTACGACATGTTTGAAAAATCGGATTTTTTTTCGACATAGTATAGTAAGGCGTTTTTTTTGCGCCAAAATTCATGATGTTTTTTTTTTCAAAGAAAACCTTTCTGGAGTGTTTTTCACGGCCTCCTTTACATCATTTCATCATATGGCACGTTTTTACGACATGTTTGAAAAATCGGATTTTTTTTCGACATAGTATAGTAAGGCGTTTTTTTTGCGCCAAAATTCATGATGTTTTTTTTTTCAAAGAAAACCTTTCTGGAGTGTTTTTCACGGCCTCCTTTACATCATTTCATCATATGGCACGTTTTTACGACATGTTTGAAAAATCGGATTTTTTTTCGACATAGTATAGTAAGGCGTTTTTTTTGCGCCAAAATTCATGATGTTTTTTTTTCAAAGAAAACCTTTCTGGAGTGTTTTTCACGGCCTCCTTTACATCATTTCATCATATGGCACGTTTTTACGACATGTTTGAAAAATCGGATTTTTTTTCGACATAGTATAGTAAGGCGTTTTTTTTGCGCCAAAATTCATGATGTTTTTTTTTTCAAAGAAAACCTTTCTGGAGTGTTTTTCACGGCCTCCTTTACATCATTTCATCATATGGCACGTTTTTACGACATGTTTGAAAAATCGGATTTTTTTTCGACATAGTATAGTAAGGCGTTTTTTTTGCGCCAAAATTCATGATGTTTTTTTTTTCAAAGAAAACCTTTCTGGAGTGTTTTTCACGCCCTCCTTTACATCATTTCATCATATGGCACGTTTTTACGACATGTTTGAAAAATCGGATTTTTTTTCGACATAGTATAGTAAGGCGTTTTTTTTGCGCCAAAATTCATGATGTTTTTTTTTCAAAGAAAACCTTTCTGGAGTGTTTTTCACGGCCTCCTTTACATCATTTCATCATATGGCACGTTTTTACGACATGTTTGAAAAATCGGATTTTTTTTCGACATAGTATAGTAAGGCGTTTTTTTTGCGCCAAAATTCATGATGTTTTTTTTTTCAAAGAAAACCTTTCTGGAGTGTTTTTCACGGCCTCCTTTACATCATTTCATCATATGGCACGTTTTTACGACATGTTTGAAAAATCGGATTTTTTTTCGACATAGTATAGTAAGGCGTTTTTTTTGCGCCAAAATTCATGATGTTTTTTTTTTCAAAGAAAACCTTTCTGGAGTGTTTTTCACGGCCTCCTTTACATCATTTCATCATATGGCACGTTTTTACGACATGTTTGAAAAATCGGATTTTTTTTCGACATAGTATAGTAAGGCGTTTTTTTTGCGCCAAAATTCATGATGTTTTTTTTTTCAAAGAAAACCTTTCTGGAGTGTTTTTCACGGCCTCCTTTACATCATTTCATCATATGGCACGTTTTTACGACATGTTTGAAAAATCGGATTTTTTTTCGACATAGTATAGTAAGGCGTTTTTTTTGCGCCAAAATTCATGATGTTTTTTTTTTCAAAGAAAACCTTTCTGGAGTGTTTTTCACGGCCTCCTTTACATCATTTCATCATATGGCACGTTTTTACGACATGTTTGAAAAATCGGATTTTTTTTCGACATAGTATAGTAAGGCGTTTTTTTTGCGCCAAAATTCATGATGTTTTTTTTTTCAAAGAAAACCTTTCTGGAGTGTTTTTCACGGCCTCCTTTACATCATTTCATCATATGGCACGTTTTTACGACATGTTTGAAAAATGGCATTTTTTTTCGACATAGTATAGTAAGGCGTTTTTTTTGCGCCAAAATTCATGATGTTTTTTTTTTCAAAGAAAACCTTTCTGGAGTGTTTTTCACGGCCTCCTTTACATCATTTCATCATATGGCACGTTTTTACGACATGTTTGAAAAATCGGATTTTTTTTCGACATAGTATAGTAAGGCGTTTTTTTTGCGCCAAAATTCATGATGTTTTTTTTTTCAAAGAAAACCTTTCTGGAGTGTTTTTCACGGCCTCCTTTACATCATTTCATCATATGGCACGTTTTTACGACATGTTTGAAAAATGGCATTTTTTTTCGACATAGTATAGTAAGGCGTTTTTTTTGCGCCAAAATTCATGATGATTTTTTTTTCAAAGAAAACCTTTCTGGAGTGTTTTTCACGCCCTCCTTTACATTATTTCGTCATATGGCACGTTTTTACGACATGTTTGAAAAATGGCATTTTTTTTCGACATAGTATAGTAAGGCGTTTTTTTTGCGCCAAAATTCATGATGTTTTTTTTTTCAAAGAAAACCTTTCTGGAGTGTTTTTCACGGCCTCCTTTACATCATTTCATCATATGGCACGTTTTTACGACATGTTTGAAAAATCGGATTTTTTTTCGACATAGTATAGTAAGGCGTTTTTTTTGCGCCAAAATTCATGATGTTTTTTTTTTCAAAGAAAACCTTTCTGGAGTGTTTTTCACGGCCTCCTTTACATCATTTCATCATATGGCACGTTTTTACGACATGTTTGAAAAATCGGATTTTTTTTCGACATAGTATAGTAAGGCGTTTTTTTTGCGCCAAAATTCATGATGTTTTTTTTTTCAAAGAAAACCTTTCTGGAGTGTTTTTCACGGCCTCCTTTACATCATTTCATCATATGGCACGTTTTTACGACATGTTTGAAAAATCGGATTTTTTTTCGACATAGTATAGTAAGGCGTTTTTTTTGCGCCAAAATTCATGATGTTTTTTTTTTCAAAGAAAACCTTTCTGGAGTGTTTTTCACGGCCTCCTTTACATCATTTCATCATATGGCACGTTTTTACGACATGTTTGAAAAATCGGATTTTTTTTCGACATAGTATAGTAAGGCGTTTTTTTTGCGCCAAAATTCATGATGTTTTTTTTTTCAAAGAAAACCTTTCTGGAGTGTTTTTCACGGCCTCCTTTACATCATTTCATCATATGGCACGTTTTTACGACATGTTTGAAAAATCGGATTTTTTTTCGACATAGTATAGTAAGGCGTTTTTTTTGCGCCAAAATTCATGATGTTTTTTTTTTCAAAGAAAACCTTTCTGGAGTGTTTTTCACGGCCTCCTTTACATCATTTCATCATATGGCACGTTTTTACGACATGTTTGAAAAATCGGATTTTTTTTCGACATAGTATAGTAAGGCGTTTTTTTTGCGCCAAAATTCATGATGTTTTTTTTTTCAAAGAAAACCTTTCTGGAGTGTTTTTCACGGCCTCCTTTACATCATTTCATCATATGGCACGTTTTTACGACATGTTTGAAAAATCGGATTTTTTTTCGACATAGTATAGTAAGGCGTTTTTTTTGCGCCAAAATTCATGATGTTTTTTTTTTCAAAGAAAACCTTTCTGGAGTGTTTTTCACGGCCTCCTTTACATCATTTCATCATATGGCACGTTTTTACGACATGTTTGAAAAATCGGATTTTTTTTCGACATAGTATAGTAAGGCGTTTTTTTTGCGCCAAAATTCATGATGTTTTTTTTTTCAAAGAAAACCTTTCTGGAGTGTTTTTCACGGCCTCCTTTACATCATTTCATCATATGGCACGTTTTTACGACATGTTTGAAAAATCGGATTTTTTTTCGACATAGTATAGTAAGGCGTTTTTTTTGCGCCAAAATTCATGATGTTTTTTTTTTCAAAGAAAACCTTTCTGGAGTGTTTTTCACGGCCTCCTTTACATCATTTCATCATATGGCACGTTTTTACGACATGTTTGAAAAATCGGATTTTTTTTCGACATAGTATAGTAAGGCGTTTTTTTTGCGCCAAAATTCATGATGTTTTTTTTTTCAAAGAAAACCTTTCTGGAGTGTTTTTCACGGCCTCCTTTACATCATTTCATCATATGGCACGTTTTTACGACATGTTTGAAAAATCGGATTTTTTTTCGACATAGTATAGTAAGGCGTTTTTTTTGCGCCAAAATTCATGATGTTTTTTTTTTCAAAGAAAACCTTTCTGGAGTGTTTTTCACGGCCTCCTTTACATCATTTCATCATATGGCACGTTTTTACGACATGTTTGAAAAATCGGATTTTTTTTCGACATAGTATAGTAAGGCGTTTTTTTTGCGCCAAAATTCATGATGTTTTTTTTTTCAAAGAAAACCTTTCTGGAGTGTTTTTCACGGCCTCCTTTACATCATTTCATCATATGGCACGTTTTTACGACATGTTTGAAAAATCGGATTTTTTTTCGACATAGTATAGTAAGGCGTTTTTTTTGCGCCAAAATTCATGATGTTTTTTTTTTCAAAGAAAACCTTTCTGGAGTGTTTTTCACGGCCTCCTTTACATCATTTCATCATATGGCACGTTTTTACGACATGTTTGAAAAATCGGATTTTTTTTCGACATAGTATAGTAAGGCGTTTTTTTTGCGCCAAAATTCATGATGTTTTTTTTTTCAAAGAAAACCTTTCTGGAGTGTTTTTCACGGCCTCCTTTACATCATTTCATCATATGGCACGTTTTTTACGACATGTTTGAAAAATCGGATTTTTTTTCGACATAGTATAGTAAGGCGTTTTTTTTGCGCCAAAATTCATGATGTTTTTTTTTTCAAAGAAAACCTTTCTGGAGTGTTTTTCACGCCCTCCTTTACATCATTTCATCATATGGCACGTTTTTACGACATGTTTGAAAAATCGGATTTTTTTTCGACATAGTATAGTAAGGCGTTTTTTTTGCGCCAAAATTCATGATGTTTTTTTTTTCAAAGAAAACCTTTCTGGAGTGTTTTTCACGGCCTCCTTTACATCATTTCATCATATGGCACGTTTTTACGACATGTTTGAAAAATCGGATTTTTTTTCGACATAGTATAGTAAGGCGTTTTTTTTGCGCCAAAATTCATGATGTTTTTTTTTTCAAAGAAAACCTTTCTGGAGTGTTTTTCACGGCCTCCTTTACATCATTTCATCATATGGCACGTTTTTACGACATGTTTGAAAAATCGGATTTTTTTTCGACATAGTATAGTAAGGCGTTTTTTTTGCGCCAAAATTCATGATGTTTTTTTTTCAAAGAAAACCTTTCTGGAGTGTTTTTCACGGCCTCCTTTACATCATTTCATCATATGGCACGTTTTTACGACATGTTTGAAAAATCGGATTTTTTTTCGACATAGTATAGTAAGGCGTTTTTTTTGCGCCAAAATTCATGATGTTTTTTTTTTCAAAGAAAACCTTTCTGGAGTGTTTTTCACGGCCTCCTTTACATCATTTCATCATATGGCACGTTTTTACGACATGTTTGAAAAATCGGCATTTTTTTTCGACATAGTATAGTAAGGCGTTTTTTTTGCGCCAAAATTCATGATGTTTTTTTTTTCAAAGAAAACCTTTCTGGAGTGTTTTTCACGGCCTCCTTTACATCATTTCATCATATGGCACGTTTTTACGACATGTTTGAAAAATGGCATTTTTTTTCGACATAGTATAGTAAGGCGTTTTTTTTGCGCCAAAATTCATGATGTTTTTTTTTTCAAAGAAAACCTTTCTGGAGTGTTTTTCACGGCCTCCTTTACATCATTTCATCATATGGCACGTTTTTACGACATGTTTGAAAAATGGCATTTTTTTTCGACATAGTATAGTAAGGCGTTTTTTTTGCGCCAAAATTCATGATGTTTTTTTTTTCAAAGAAAACCTTTCTGGAGTGTTTTTCACGGCCTCCTTTACATCATTTCATCATATGGCACGTTTTTACGACATGTTTGAAAAATGGCATTTTTTTTCGACATAGTATAGTAAGGCGTTTTTTTTGCGCCAAAATTCATGATGTTTTTTTTTTCAAAGAAAACCTTTCTGGAGTGTTTTTCACGGCCTCCTTTACATCATTTCATCATATGGCACGTTTTTACGACATGTTTGAAAAATGGCATTTTTTTTCGACATAGTATAGTAAGGCGTTTTTTTTGCGCCAAAATTCATGATGTTTTTTTTTCAAAGAAAACCTTTCTGGAGTGTTTTTCACGGCCTCCTTTACATCATTTCATCATATGGCACGTTTTTACAACATGTTTGAAAAATGGCATTTTTTTTCGACATAGTATAGTAAGGCGTTTTTTTTGCGCCAAAATTCATGATGTTTTTTTTTCAAAGAAAACCTTTCTGGAGTGTTTTTCACGCCCTCCTTTACATCATTTCATCATATGGCACGTTTTTACGACATGTTTGAAAAATGGCATTTTTTTTCGACATAGTATAGTAAGGCGTTTTTTTTGCGCCAAAATTCATGATGTTTTTTTTTTCAAAGAAAACCTTTCTGGAGTGTTTTTCACGCCCTCCTTTACATCATTTCATCATATGGCACGTTTTTACGACATGTTTGAAAAATGGCATTTTTTTTCGACATAGTATAGTAAGGCGTTTTTTTTGCGCCAAAATTCATGATGTTTTTTTTTTCAAAGAAAACCTTTCTGGAGTGTTTTTCACGCCCTCCTTTACATCATTTCATCATATGGCACGTTTTTACAACATGTTTGAAAAATGGCATTTTTTTTCGACATAGTATAGTAAGGCGTTTTTTTTGCGCCAAAATTCATGATGTTTTTTTTTTCAAAGAAAACCTTTCTGGAGTGTTTTTCACGCCCTCCTTTACATCATTTCATCATATGGCACGTTTTTACAACATGTTTGAAAAATGGCATTTTTTTTCGACATAGTATAGTAAGGCGTTTTTTTTGCGCCAAAATTCATGATGTTTTTTTTTTCAAAGAAAACCTTTCTGGAGTGTTTTTCACGCCCTCCTTTACATCATTTCATCATATGGCACGTTTTTACAACATGTTTGAAAAATGGCATTTTTTTTCGACATAGTATAGTAAGGCGTTTTTTTTTGCGCCAAAATTCATGATGTTTTTTTTTTCAAAGAAAACCTTTCTGGAGTGTTTTTCACGCCCTCCTTTACATCATTTCATCATATGGCACGTTTTTACAACATGTTTGAAAAATGGCATTTTTTTTCGACATAGTATAGTAAGGCGTTTTTTTTGCGCCAAAATTCATGATGTTTTTTTTTCAAAGAAAACCTTTCTGGAGTGTTTTTCACGCCCTCCTTTACATCATTTCATCATATGGCACGTTTTTACAACATGTTTGAAAAATGGCATTTTTTTTCGACATAGTATAGTAAGGCGTTTTTTTTGCGCCAAAATTCATGATGTTTTTTTTTTCAAAGAAAACCTTTCTGGAGTGTTTTTCACGCCCTCCTTTACATCATTTCATCATATGGCACGTTTTTACAACATGTTTGAAAAATGGCATTTTTTTTCGACATAGTATAGTAAGGCGTTTTTTTTGCGCCAAAATTCATGATGTTTTTTTTTTCAAAGAAAACCTTTCTGGAGTGTTTTTCACGCCCTCCTTTACATCATTTCATCATATGGCACGTTTTTACAACATGTTTGAAAAATGGCATTTTTTTTCGACATAGTATAGTAAGGCGTTTTTTTTGCGCCAAAATTCATGATGTTTTTTTTTTCAAAGAAAACCTTTCTGGAGTGTTTTTCACGGCCTCCTTTACATCATTTCATCATATGGCACGTTTTTACAACATGTTTGAAAAATGGCATTTTTTTTCGACATAGTATAGTAAGGCGTTTTTTTTTGCGCCAAAATTCATGATGTTTTTTTTTTCAAAGAAAACCTTTCTGGAGTGTTTTTCACGCCCTCCTTTACATCATTTCATCATATGGCACGTTTTTACAACATGTTTGAAAAATGGCATTTTTTTTCGACATAGTATAGTAAGGCGTTTTTTTTGCGCCAAAATTCATGATGTTTTTTTTTTCAAAGAAAACCTTTCTGGAGTGTTTTTCACGCCCTCCTTTACATCATTTCATCATATGGCACGTTTTTACAACATGTTTGAAAAATGGCATTTTTTTTCGACATAGTATAGTAAGGCGTTTTTTTTGCGCCAAAATTCATGATGTTTTTTTTTTCAAAGAAAACCTTTCTGGAGTGTTTTTCACGGCCTCCTTTACATCATTTCATCATATGGCACGTTTTTACGACATGTTTGAAAAATGGCATTTTTTTTCGACATAGTATAGTAAGGCGTTTTTTTTGCGCCAAAATTCATGATGTTTTTTTTTTCAAAGAAAACCTTTCTGGAGTGTTTTTCACGCCCTCCTTTACATCATTTCATCATATGGCACGTTTTTACGACATGTTTGAAAAATGGCATTTTTTTTCGACATAGTATAGTAAGGCGTTTTTTTTGCGCCAAAATTCATGATGTTTTTTTTTTCAAAGAAAACCTTTCTGGAGTGTTTTTCACGGCCTCCTTTACATCATTTCATCATATGGCACGTTTTTACGACATGTTTGAAAAATGGCATTTTTTTTCGACATAGTATAGTAAGGCGTTTTTTTTGCGCCAAAATTCATGATGTTTTTTTTTTCAAAGAAAACCTTTCTGGAGTGTTTTTCACGCCCTCCTTTACATCATTTCATCATATGGCACGTTTTTACAACATGTTTGAAAAATGGCATTTTTTTTCGACATAGTATAGTAAGGCGTTTTTTTTGCGCCAAAATTCATGATGTTTTTTTTTCAAAGAAAACCTTTCTGGAGTGTTTTTCACGCCCTCCTTTACATCATTTCATCATATGGCACGTTTTTACAACATGTTTGAAAAATGGCATTTTTTTTCGACATAGTATAGTAAGGCGTTTTTTTTGCGCCAAAATTCATGATGTTTTTTTTTTCAAAGAAAACCTTTCTGGAGTGTTTTTCACGCCCTCCTTTACATCATTTCATCATATGGCACGTTTTTACGACATGTTTGAAAAATGGCATTTTTTTTCGACATAGTATAGTAAGGCGTTTTTTTTGCGCCAAAATTCATGATGATTTTTTTTTCAAAGAAAACCTTTCTGGAGTGTTTTTCACGGCCTCCTTTACATCATTTCATCATATGGCACGTTTTTACGACATGTTTGAAAAATGGATTTTTTTTCGACATAGTATAGTAAGGCGTTTTTTTTGCGCCAAAATTCATGATGTTTTTTTTTTCAAAGAAAACCTTTCTGGAGTGTTTTTCACGGCCTCCTTTACATCATTTCATCATATGGCACGTTTTTACAACATGTTTGAAAAATGGCATTTTTTTTCGACATAGTATAGTAAGGCGTTTTTTTTGCGCCAAAATTCATGATGTTTTTTTTTTCAAAGAAAACCTTTCTGGAGTGTTTTTCACGCCCTCCTTTACATCATTTCATCATATGGCACGTTTTTACGACATGTTTGAAAAATGGCATTTTTTTTCGACATAGTATAGTAAGGCGTTTTTTTTGCGCCAAAATTCATGATGTTTTTTTTTTCAAAGAAAACCTTTCTGGAGTGTTTTTCACGCCCTCCTTTACATCATTTCATCATATGGCACGTTTTTACAACATGTTTGAAAAATGGCATTTTTTTTCGACATAGTATAGTAAGGCGTTTTTTTTGCGCCAAAATTCATGATGTTTTTTTTTCAAAGAAAACCTTTCTGGAGTGTTTTTCACGCCCTCCTTTACATCATTTCATCATATGGCACGTTTTTACGACATGTTTGAAAAATGGCATTTTTTTTCGACATAGTATAGTAAGGCGTTTTTTTTGCGCCAAAATTCATGATGTTTTTTTTTTCAAAGAAAACCTTTCTGGAGTGTTTTTCACGCCCTCCTTTACATCATTTCATCATATGGCACGTTTTTACAACATGTTTGAAAAATGGCATTTTTTTTCGACATAGTATAGTAAGGCGTTTTTTTTGCGCCAAAATTCATGATGTTTTTTTTTCAAAGAAAACCTTTCTGGAGTGTTTTTCACGCCCTCCTTTACATCATTTCATCATATGGCACGTTTTTACAACATGTTTGAAAAATGGCATTTTTTTTCGACATAGTATAGTAAGGCGTTTTTTTTGCGCCAAAATTCATGATGTTTTTTTTTCAAAGAAAACCTTTCTGGAGTGTTTTTCACGCCCTCCTTTACATCATTTCATCATATGGCACGTTTTTACAACATGTTTGAAAAATGGCATTTTTTTTCGACATAGTATAGTAAGGCGTTTTTTTTGCGCCAAAATTCATGATGTTTTTTTTTTCAAAGAAAACCTTTCTGGAGTGTTTTTCACGCCCTCCTTTACATCATTTCATCATATGGCACGTTTTTACAACATGTTTGAAAAATGGCATTTTTTTTCGACATAGTATAGTAAGGCGTTTTTTTTGCGCCAAAATTCATGATGTTTTTTTTTTCAAAGAAAACCTTTCTGGAGTGTTTTTCACGCCCTCCTTTACATCATTTCATCATATGGCACGTTTTTACAACATGTTTGAAAAATGGCATTTTTTTTCGACATAGTATAGTAAGGCGTTTTTTTTGCGCCAAAATTCATGATGTTTTTTTTTCAAAGAAAACCTTTCTGGAGTGTTTTTCACGCCCTCCTTTACATCATTTCATCATATGGCACGTTTTTACAACATGTTTGAAAAATGGCATTTTTTTTCGACATAGTATAGTAAGGCGTTTTTTTTGCGCCAAAATTCATGATGTTTTTTTTTTCAAAGAAAACCTTTCTGGAGTGTTTTTCACGCCCTCCTTTACATCATTTCATCATATGGCACGTTTTTACAACATGTTTGAAAAATGGCATTTTTTTTCGACATAGTATAGTAAGGCGTTTTTTTTGCGCCAAAATTCATGATGTTTTTTTTTCAAAGAAAACCTTTCTGGAGTGTTTTTCACGCCCTCCTTTACATCATTTCATCATATGGCACGTTTTTACAACATGTTTGAAAAATGGCATTTTTTTTCGACATAGTATAGTAAGGCGTTTTTTTTGCGCCAAAATTCATGATGTTTTTTTTTCAAAGAAAACCTTTCTGGAGTGTTTTTCACGCCCTCCTTTACATCATTTCATCATATGGCACGTTTTTACAACATGTTTGAAAAATGGCATTTTTTTTCGACATAGTATAGTAAGGCGTTTTTTTTGCGCCAAAATTCATGATGTTTTTTTTTTCAAAGAAAACCTTTCTGGAGTGTTTTTCACGCCCTCCTTTACATCATTTCATCATATGGCACGTTTTTACAACATGTTTGAAAAATGGCATTTTTTTTCGACATAGTATAGTAAGGCGTTTTTTTTGCGCCAAAATTCATGATGTTTTTTTTTTCAAAGAAAACCTTTCTGGAGTGTTTTTCACGCCCTCCTTTACATCATTTCATCATATGGCACGTTTTTACAACATGTTTGAAAAATGGCATTTTTTTTCGACATAGTATAGTAAGGCGTTTTTTTTGCGCCAAAATTCATGATGGTTTTTTTTTCAAAGAAAACCTTTCTGGAGTGTTTTTCACGCCCTCCTTTACATCATTTCATCATATGGCACGTTTTTACAACATGTTTGAAAAATGGCATTTTTTTTCGACATAGTATAGTAAGGCGTTTTTTTTGCGCCAAAATTCATGATGTTTTTTTTTTCAAAGAAAACCTTTCTGGAGTGTTTTTCACGCCCTCCTTTACATCATTTCATCATATGGCACGTTTTTACAACATGTTTGAAAAATGGCATTTTTTTTCGACATAGTATAGTAAGGCGTTTTTTTTGCGCCAAAATTCATGATGGTTTTTTTTTCAAAGAAAACCTTTCTGGAGTGTTTTTCACGCCCTCCTTTACATCATTTCATCATATGGCACGTTTTTACAACATGTTTGAAAAATGGCATTTTTTTTCGACATAGTATAGTAAGGCGTTTTTTTTGCGCCAAAATTCATGATGTTTTTTTTTCAAAGAAAACCTTTCTGGAGTGTTTTTCACGCCCTCCTTTACATCATTTCATCATATGGCACGTTTTTACAACATGTTTGAAAAATGGCATTTTTTTTCGACATAGTATAGTAAGGCGTTTTTTTTGCGCCAAAATTCATGATGTTTTTTTTTCAAAGAAAACCTTTCTGGAGTGTTTTTCACGCCCTCCTTTACATCATTTCATCATATGGCACGTTTTTACAACATGTTTGAAAAATGGCATTTTTTTTCGACATAGTATAGTAAGGCGTTTTTTTTGCGCCAAAATTCATGATGTTTTTTTTTTCAAAGAAAACCTTTCTGGAGTGTTTTTCACGCCCTCCTTTACATCATTTCATCATATGGCACGTTTTTACAACATGTTTGAAAAATGGCATTTTTTTTCGACATAGTATAGTAAGGCGTTTTTTTTGCGCCAAAATTCATGATGTTTTTTTTTTCAAAGAAAACCTTTCTGGAGTGTTTTTCACGCCCTCCTTTACATCATTTCATCATATGGCACGTTTTTACAACATGTTTGAAAAATGGCATTTTTTTTCGACATAGTATAGTAAGGCGTTTTTTTTGCGCCAAAATTCATGATGGTTTTTTTTTCAAAGAAAACCTTTCTGGAGTGTTTTTCACGCCCTCCTTTACATCATTTCATCATATGGCACGTTTTTACAACATGTTTGAAAAATGGCATTTTTTTTCGACATAGTATAGTAAGGCGTTTTTTTTGCGCCAAAATTCATGATGTTTTTTTTTTCAAAGAAAACCTTTCTGGAGTGTTTTTCACGCCCTCCTTTACATCATTTCATCATATGGCACGTTTTTACAACATGTTTGAAAAATGGCATTTTTTTTCGACATAGTATAGTAAGGCGTTTTTTTTGCGCCAAAATTCATGATGTTTTTTTTTTCAAAGAAAACCTTTCTGGAGTGTTTTTCACGCCCTCCTTTACATCATTTCATCATATGGCACGTTTTTACAACATGTTTGAAAAATGGCATTTTTTTTCGACATAGTATAGTAAGGCGTTTTTTTTGCGCCAAAATTCATGATGTTTTTTTTTTCAAAGAAAACCTTTCTGGAGTGTTTTTCACGCCCTCCTTTACATCATTTCATCATATGGCACGTTTTTACAACATGTTTGAAAAATGGCATTTTTTTTCGACATAGTATAGTAAGGCGTTTTTTTTGCGCCAAAATTCATGATGTTTTTTTTTTCAAAGAAAACCTTTCTGGAGTGTTTTTCACGCCCTCCTTTACATCATTTCATCATATGGCACGTTTTTACAACATGTTTGAAAAATGGCATTTTTTTTCGACATAGTATAGTAAGGCGTTTTTTTTGCGCCAAAATTCATGATGTTTTTTTTTCAAAGAAAACCTTTCTGGAGTGTTTTTCACGCCCTCCTTTACATCATTTCATCATATGGCACGTTTTTACAACATGTTTGAAAAATGGCATTTTTTTTCGACATAGTATAGTAAGGCGTTTTTTTTGCGCCAAAATTCATGATGTTTTTTTTTTCAAAGAAAACCTTTCTGGAGTGTTTTTCACGCCCTCCTTTACATCATTTCATCATATGGCACGTTTTTACAACATGTTTGAAAAATGGCATTTTTTTTCGACATAGTATAGTAAGGCGTTTTTTTTGCGCCAAAATTCATGATGTTTTTTTTTTCAAAGAAAACCTTTCTGGAGTGTTTTTCACGCCCTCCTTTACATCATTTCATCATATGGCACGTTTTTACAACATGTTTGAAAAATGGCATTTTTTTTCGACATAGTATAGTAAGGCGTTTTTTTTGCGCCAAAATTCATGATGTTTTTTTTTTCAAAGAAAACCTTTCTGGAGTGTTTTTCACGCCCTCCTTTACATCATTTCATCATATGGCACGTTTTTACAACATGTTTGAAAAATGGCATTTTTTTTCGACATAGTATAGTAAGGCGTTTTTTTTGCGCCAAAATTCATGATGTTTTTTTTTTCAAAGAAAACCTTTCTGGAGTGTTTTTCACGCCCTCCTTTACATCATTTCATCATATGGCACGTTTTTACAACATGTTTGAAAAATGGCATTTTTTTTCGACATAGTATAGTAAGGCGTTTTTTTTGCGCCAAAATTCATGATGTTTTTTTTTTCAAAGAAAACCTTTCTGGAGTGTTTTTCACGCCCTCCTTTACATCATTTCATCATATGGCACGTTTTTACAACATGTTTGAAAAATGGCATTTTTTTTCGACATAGTATAGTAAGGCGTTTTTTTTGCGCCAAAATTCAT